>CM077627.1:3010590-3271694 GCA_039566895.2 Turritopsis rubra
ATAAGAAGGAGAAAAACAGACTTTGTTCCTATTTCTTCAACATTTATTTGTCAGTCAACTTTACTGACTTACTTATAGTTGTAGCAATATTTTAAAATATGACATGCATTTGCCTGGTCAGTCTTCATTCAACTGGCTACACGACATAAGCAAAAGTATATGAAACATATGGGTTCACAAACATACTTTACCACAACAACAATAACATCATTCCTACTACTAATGTAAGATAAACAATATCGTAGATAATTGAACATTGTAAACATGAGTTGGAATTTTGTATAAGATGATCTCTGGAGCATCATCTATCTGTCCATTTCAAATTATATAGACCATAGTAACTGTACTGTAAATTATCACATTGTTTGATGCCTTGATATCTTAATATCTTATAAGATATCTTAATATCTTATAACTTATTATAACTTTTATCATTTTGATTTTGGTTTTTCGATGTTGAGAAAAATCCTGGATCAAAGTAATTTTATTATGAAACCAGCAGGTACATTTCATCAAGGCAGTATTATAAAGTTTCAGTTAGACTGCTGGTCGACAATGTTTATGCAACACAATCAATGCAATAGCACGGTATGTGGTTAGATATGTTGGTTTATGGGATTCAGAAGGCTTAAATTGTATACTAACCGAAGGAAAGGTGATAAGACAAACAAATTTCAAGAAAAGGTGGGTATCACAAATAAGTGGTGTTAGAGTCATCCAACCAACACAACCTCAGTCAAAATTTTCCCACAGCACAATTTATAAATGAAATATTATTGATCAAGTCCATTTGCCTAACCATCTTTCTAAGCGATTAAGTTCTCTTTATACGTTTAAAAAATTTTTCTGTTTAACAAAATTTTAATTAACCACTGATATAAACACTGATATTATTATCATATTATACTGATTTTATTACAGAAGTTCCTTTTTGAAAAAATTAAATTTTTTTTAGATGAATTGATCTTTCACAAGTCACTTGCATATATCAACGTTCTTGGTGGAAAATTTTGTGTAAGTTGTTTATGCAATTTTTTTCAATTTTTTTGGTCAATTTTCTTCTTATGTAGCCATTTTTGTTTAATAAATTTGGGTAAAAATTGCGTACCGGCGTACGTGTTGATTACAAAAATCATGAATGGCCTATGGTATTCATTTTTAGATGATGTGATGTGAATGTTTCTTCATGTAGTAAACAGGGTATCACTGAGCAAGCCATATCAAAATGATGTTAGTTATATTGTCAGCAATTGCATTTGCCAATCGATTGGGATCAGAAGGTAATTTCAATCTATAAACATATGTTAGTAAATCATGAAGTAAATGCATTACAGTCGAAAAGAAAATATTTACACTATTACTACGTACAATTTATGATTGAATATTTTGTTCTTTGAAATATCAGTTCCTGCAAATTATTGTTGTTATTATTTATTACAAATTCAAAAAATGTTTGTCTGTTTTATTACAGTTTCAGAGCTTGTTAGCAGTTGAAAAATATATAGCATTGAGATATTTATGTTAAAATGGAAGAAATAGGTGCCAAAAATAGTTTAGAGTTTCAGAATGAACCCAATTTCCCTTAGAAAGTTCCCCAAATAAAAAATGAAACGCACTGTTTAAAGTATTCCGAAATGCCTGATAACAGAAAAGAGAACCTAGAAAAACTCTTGCCCAAATCTTTTTATTCGCTGAGATTGATTTATTTAATTAGGCATGCGCAAACTCAAAAAAGACCTGTATACATAAGAAGTTTTTGTTTTCTTCATTATTTCTTTCCGCCTGGGCGTTTCAGGGGAGAAGAAGCAGAGGCTGTATTTCAGCCGCAGATTTAGCGACTTGAGTTGTTCTTGTTAGTTTTATGATCATAGCGACATCAAACTCAAAAATATCGAAAGCGATTTTGGGTTCATCCAACTTATAAAGAGCGCAAGTCAAATGGCAAATATCATGTACTCGTTAAAAGAATTGAGATTATTTGACAATGAACTATTTTTCACTTATTTCCGAATGAAGCCAACTAAGTTGGGTTGCACCTTTCCAATTGGCACCAGTAAAAACACTGTGTGTGATTCTTTGTTTATCCATAGAAACAAAATTTTAGCCACTGGCGATTAAGTGAAAACTTGAAATGAGGTCACTCAACGAAAAATGTTCGAAATATTAATTCAAAAATTCAAAAATATCAGTTTTGAGCATACGAACATATAATTTTGATGCTTTATACCATATACCATGTTGTTTTTCCAAACAAAATCAAGGCGGAGCCTTAAAATTTAAAACAAATGTTTATCATAATCTTAAATAATAACACTAATATTGTTTAATTAACCTTATAACCGGCTTTGTTTTCAAGATTAAATGAACAGTAAAAGGAATTGTAGTTTTTATTATAAACTGAGTATTAACCAGTTATCCATGAATCCAATTATTGCAATACTCAAGTGAGTAAAGAATTCTTTTTGGCTTCTTTTTAACTTTTCATTTTCTTCTTGAGTGACAGTCAATGCAAAGTAAGTTTCTATATTAAACTTTAAAAATTGATCTGATATCATCCCTCTTATGATACCACCATGATCTTGGAGAGAGGCAATGCGAGGAAATCTTTTTCACGTTAATAAACTCTAAAATTTTGACCACCCTAAACATGTTTACGAAATTAGCTTCTAAATAAGATGATACCAGAATGCTGAGATTTGTCCAAATGATAATGAATTGACGTCATGCAACAATTTTCCATGCATATCAATTGGGCTTCAGAGAAAATACAAGACAGAGTTTCAAATAGCTTAATAATTTTAGACATTTTCTTTCATTTCCAAAGGTTTCAGGTAAGAATGCAAGTAAGAACAATTCAGGTTAAATTCCTTTTCAAGATATCAATGAATTTGTATGGGAAAATTTTTAGCGTTATGGAGAAGAATGAACGTTTATAAATCAAGACGTATTTTTTAACGATGAACAATGTATTGAAAAGAACTGCTCTGTAAACCAATAGAATATTTTGTATACTTTAACAAAAAAATGGATTGAAAGTTTCTCTTAATTTATATTTCATCATATTCTCCTGTTGCACAGGAAAATATTTATCGATTTATTTACATGTACATATTTACATGTTACTACCAATCACAGCAACTTCATTTCCAGTACAGCTTGGGGCCTGGACTTGAGGTTGTTGATTTATTTTATTATTTATTTTATTATTATGTTAGTAATCACGTCATCATAGATTCCACAATACACACGTGCTACTCCACTACTTGGACATATTTCGGGACTTTTGTTTTGCATTTTTAAAAGAATTTAATAATTACCGTGTGCTTCCAATAAAATGTATGAAAGAAAAACCAATTAATTCTTAAAATGTTTCTTTGTATTTTATCAGCATGGTTTAAATAATATAAATACAGCTGTTGACAGTAGAGGATGGAAAAGAGAGTTAGGTTTTCCTCGCATTCATCCATCATGTTTTTTTTCCCCTTAAGTTTATAACAAAGACATCTACATGACGCACGTGACATTATTGATTCGTACACGTCAACGTTCAAGCTTGAAGTGAATCTGTTAGTGTTAGTTACAATACTTTATTTGTGGTTTTTCGTGTGGTAAAATGTTTGTTCTTACGCGATATTTATCATTTGCAGTTGCATTCAGAACAGTAAATAAGAAAATGGTAGCTGTGTTGCGTCTTATTAAACCCATACGAGAAATTTTGTGCTTGTTGGCATGAATTGTTTGGCTAAATGAAGAATTTGAGATTTGTCTCAAGCATTTTTAAAAATCACCATGTAATCCAAGTTAAGACTGATATTTCTTTGTTGTTTATGGAAAAGATTTTGTGTGAGAAAAATAATGGACATATTATCGTGACGTCCGCAGATAAATAGTTGTGAAACGCAGTTATCTTTGTTTGCTTCATCCATCACCTCATCCAATATAATTAAGTTTCTTTGATTACAATCAAACATATCTTGCGCTGTGAAGAATTCTCTCAACATACTCGATTTTCAGGTTAATTTCCATGAGAGTTTTACGTAGGATTAATCAATTGACATAACAGACTCTTTGTGAATTTTGTTTATTCAACTTGACAACCTCTAGCATACTAAATGGATGTTTTAATGTTACCTCCATTATACCATTGCGTACCAGCAAATAACACAGGGTCCTAGGAAGATAGACTAACTTATCAAAAGACAGCTAAAGGAAAAGAGGGTGTAGATTAAGTCAAGCCTGGAATTATAGAACAAGATTTGCTTTTCTATGGAATGGGTAAAACAGAATTTTGTTTATTCAACTTACTCAACTTATATATTTATTATAGTTATATATATATTTATTATAACTTATATATTTATTTGTTTATTCAACAACAGCATACTAAATGGATGTTTTAATGTTACCTCCATGATGATCAAGTTCAAATGACACGCATAAATGGAACATAATATTAAGATGGCTGCTATTCCATGTTACATTTGGAAAATGGAAATTGATAGTGACGAACACTCTTCGATTTCATCTACAACTGCGGTATTATTTTAATATATTTTTGCTTTTGAATTTGTAAAAGCACTTTGAATTTTGAAAACACTTTTGAAAAGCATTTTGAATTTTTAAAACATTTTTGAAAAGTATTTTTTATTTTGGAAAACGTTTTTAAAATTTTCATGTTAAGGATATTGACTTAGATAAACTTTTGAAAGATCCATTCAAAAAACATGCCACCAAACAGTATTGACAACTTATTTGATATTAATGAGTTTCTGAAGAATAACATTTGTCCTGTTAATTTTCAACTTGCATCACCTGATTGTTATGTTGTGGAGTCAAATGATGATGAGCAAGATTTGGAGAGGCTGTTTCGGGAAACTGACGGGGACATGGTATTGGAGGCTGAGCTGTTACTTTGTGATATAGCGAGGGGTAGTGATGGTTTCGTAAATGTAATAATTGCAGTCGCACATTTCTTTCAACTGAAAATTTACAACATCACATTACGATTGGTGAATCTAGATTGAAAAGGTTTTAATGTCATCAGTATGATTCGAGCGTGAAAATACCAAATGTCTACATGAACGCAGGTATATGGAATTGCTGTCATCATCTAGGAAACGAAAAATTAAACAAATGACATTGGATGAGTGTAATCCTAAACACGTACATGTGGAAACAATTAATCAAGAAGGTGGACATTCGGAATTGTGGAAAGGTGGGGTGTCCTAGCAAAACTACATCCGATAGATTGTCCTAATCATGCTAATAGTGTCGAAATACACACTTTATGAATAAGAGTTGAACATGGATGGCTTTCAATATCCTGTAGCGACAGAATAATCTAAGTGTAAATGATAATGGTTTCGAGGAGAAAGTTGTTTCCACTTCGAATCAGCCAAGATATTGTTCCTGAGCGACACATGGACTTGCTGTATTTTGCAGAAGGTGAAAAGGGACATTATAATCCAAGACTTTAGCACGTTGGTTGACTGGAGCACATTGGTAGGCTTGAGCACGTTGGTAGGCTTGAGCACGTTGGTAGGCTTACAAATCAACAAAGACAAGGAAAAGTTCATTTGTTCTTATTGCATGCATGCTTGTAAATCGCAGGATATACTTGATTGTCACATTGAAAGATTGTCAATTGTATGACAGTTAAGTTTACTTAACTCAAGTTAATTGGCAGGCACCAAGCTTCGCATCGTGGTACCATGTTGGGTTTCGTCGTTGTGCACATTTCACTGCAGGTCCCACCATTTATTCATGATTTAACCATTTATTCATGACTAGAACCTTATTGTGTTGGCACATTAATTGAGTGTTGGTGTATTTATCTATGGAGTTAAAGTTCCAATTCACTGTGGTTTTGGTGCTATGCTGCACTAGGCTCCATGCTGTGAATCGGCGACTTAAAAGAAAAGCTCTCATGGACCCGGATCTCTTGCCTACCTATGTCAAACACTCCCTTGCCGATTGGTTAAGGATCTTGCTCGTCGACTCTACATGTTCTACCACCAACTAGTGTCACCAATTCGACCTCCATGCTTACAGTCCCTGCCGCTGGCGCTGTCACCACCGGAGTTTCCTCGTCCGTCCACACTGTGGTGGTCAATACTACTACGTTACATGCCCGCCGGCATCATCCATGACGTTGTCAACGCTGGACTCAAGTTCTCATCAACTGGACCCTTGGAGTTGGATTTGTACTTTAACCATTTTGCACGTTCAAGCGTTTCTTTGGACCTACGACGTGACGTAGACTTCAGCTGTTCCAATATCTATGGACTAGACAGTTCCAAGTTGTTCACTGCTCAATTCAGTGTCTGATGCCTTGGACAGAGACTCATTCTTTCTTTAGTGGACAATCAAAATATCATATTGCTCCTGTCAATATGCCTATTTTTTCATTACAACAGAGACCTTCAACACATTTTCAAAAGCGTGTCCAACTAAATACAAATGATTTATTGCAGTTCCTTGCATTAACAGATGAAGAGTACGATACAATGAAGGGGAAAACAACAATGGATCCTCAATCTGTTGATAAATCCTTCTTGTTGAGCAGCCAACCATGGTGGCCAACAGGTTTTAGGAAATATAATAAGGAATAGCCGACTGGGAATTAACTCCTAATTTATTCTAATTTATTAAATTTATAACGAAGCCGCACGAGAACTAGAGTGTTAAGATATCCACCTCGACGACTCCGAAGTATGTTGGAAACTACGACAGTACGAAATCTAAATTAAATTTTGACATTTTGTTGTTTTCATTCAACACAAGTTTTTCATGCTAACTGATAATTAACAAAATGTTTGTAAAATGCTGTTAACTATTTTTCATGGAAGAAGTACAAGAAGAAGTACAAGAAGAGTACAAGAAGAAAAGAAAGGGGTAACCCTCAATTTGGATAAGTCAAGATGAAGGAACAAATAAAAATTGTAAAAAAAAGCCCTGAAATTCCTCTGTGTAACTTTCAACGAGAACCGAAACTTGGATAAACATCTTGAAAAACATACTAGTCAGTAATACTTCGGAAAAATCTACAAGCTGAACCACTTGAAAACGGTTTCTTGTGGAGTATTACTTAAAAGGAGACATAAAGTTTTAAGAAATTTTGTTAAATCCATTTGATTTCAAATCATATCTTTGATATCAAATCAAGCCTTTTATTTCAGCCAAAGCTGCTGTATGTAGTTGTTTTTAAGGTCTGCATCAATTACATAGTTTTCTTTGTGCAGTTGATCTTAAGGATTACTATCTTGAAAGTTTTTTGAAATGTTTTAAACCTTAAACAAAGAATTTTGAATGTGAAAAGGAAATCTTTATCAATCATATTCATTAAAACAACATACAGCACATTTCAGATAGTGTTCAACTGATGGAGATTCAACCAGATAGTATAATGCCATAACTTGTAAAAAAAAATTTAAAAAACAACAACAAAAAATATTACATGAATAATGGATTTGCTCTTGTGGCTACAACTGTATATGTAAAAAGTTATGTAAAAAATTATGTATAAAATAACTTAAAATGCACTAGAAATGACAGTGTAACATTGAAGAGAGTCTACCTTGATAATTATGTAGGTAATTTTGCAGATTACATCAACAAATAAGTTATAAAATTCCAATGACTTTCAGAGACATCTAACCAATCTAAAACCACTTGTATTTCCATGCCTCCTCTGCATTTTCATATCGGTACATCTGAAAAAAAATCCCACAGTACAATCAAATAATAAAATAAGTCAGTAAAAAAAATAGTTGTGTGACGTGTTTCGATAATTTCTCTTCATCAGGCGTCGAAATCAGATTATGTAATACAATAGCTCTATATTTAATTCTATCATAATATAATATTATATGTATATATATATAAATATCACAGCTTTCTGAAATACACAGGTAAAACTTTGGGGAAAATTATGTTTTGCCTGTTATTCGGCCGTAAGCTTACTGAGTTGAATTTCTGAGTGACTCTATGTTTTCTGAGATATTTTATGGGACAAATAATTCCAACGAAGTGAACAATGTTTTACAAAATGAATTATGTTAGCATAATGTAAACAATTGGGAAATTGGGAAAGTAACATTATACATAATCTCTCAGACTATAGCTAATACCCTGGCAAATTCTTAATGATGAAAATTCATAGATGAAAATTAGTGTGAAAATATTGATTTTCTGTTCATAATGCATCTTTAACTTTCTTGAACAATAATGCCTTCTTGAATAATAATTACAAAACAGCTTGCTTTTCACAAGACGATTTTGCTCCTATGAAATATTATTTTTTTCAAATGTTTCACAAGGGAATTCTTTGGAGTTGATTTTGATGATTGAAACTGTTACCTGATACTGTCCATATTCTTCTTCATCATCATCCGAGTCAGCAACATCCTCAATTTTACTGGAAGGACCATACCCATAAGGTAACCATTTGCATGCCTAAGTGAATACCAATTGCACAAAAATTGAACAGAAAACAGAAGTAGCAGCATATGCCCTTATTTTTTTTTCCATGTATACATTGAAGTCCTTTATTTATTACTAGCATATAGTGAATTTCGGTTCTGAAAAACTATCATCACAGAAGGGATTTTTCAGCAAAATCAAAGATGAATATGAATATCAAATATATGAAATATATGAAAATCAAATATGAATATGAAAATCAAAGATGAATATGTGAAGACCCCTGCTACCTGATGTGGTAGATATCAAAGTTAAATAGATCGAGAAATGTTTACAGTTATATCTCGATCGAGAAATGTTTACAGTTATATCTCGATCGAGAAATGTTTACAGTTATATCTTACATACCCGCTTCTGTAATCTCTCATTTTTTTCTTTAGAAGTTTCATCTTTCCTCACATACTTTTCAATGGAAGAACTATATGCTCCTTGAACAAAGACTGGACTCTCATCTTTTTTCGATATGTTGGTGAGTCGTATGATGAAGCATGGTAACACCTAAACAGAAACTTAATATACAAGCAAAACAAGTGAAACTGCTTCTGCAGCTCCCGATGGAAGTTCTACCCTGACAGAACAACAACAACAAAATTTTCTTTAGAAAAACAATAAACAATATTAATATTATGTAGTCATGTAAAAACATCATGTACCTGTGCTGCGTTAAAGACGATCATTTCCCTCTGGCATGGTGACATCACAGAATCTATGTCCTTATAATCTAAATGATGTAAATAAAATTAGTTTCATGGTTCTTTACCAGCACATCCCTATACAAGTCCTCATTTTTACCAGCACATCCCTATACAAGTCCTCATTTTCACTACTCTCACCAGCACATCCCTATACAAGTCCTCATTTTTACCAGCACATCCCTATACCAGTCCTCATTTTTACCAGCACATCCCTATACAAGTCCTCATTTTCACTACTCTCACCAGGACATTGAATTGTTATCATTGTCTGAAAAGGTTGTTGATTCAATGAAAAAAAAAACATTTTCTATTGATTGTGTCACATGACTTTTCTAACCATGACTTAATGGATCTTCCATCAATAGTTAGGTGTTAACTCTCCTTTATGTTACCAGTACATACATAGATTTTTTGACAATGTGACATCAGGTTTGTTTTCATTGTTAACAAGTTTAGACCCTGACTATTTATCTGCTTATGTTTTATAGATTAGTACCAGTGTCCCAAAAAAACTTTTAGAAATCGCTATAAATCAATATAAGTTATCATTGAGGAAAAAATTGTTACTGGTTTGACGAATCTATCATATTCATGCAACTATACCAAATATTTCACCGAATGGATAATACTCTTCAGATTAAATGAGGCATGGTGTTCCCATGGAAACCCAGGAAAAATTTACAGTTTTGACGTCAGTAGTTGGAGAAAATTTCAACAGTTTCAAACTTCGTTGTTTTCGCATTTTAGCAAACTTTTGTTTTAATGAGGTAGGTTTTTGTAGAAATAAATGATAAAAGAGTCTGAGTATTTGCTCTTCAGGTTGAGAATTTTAAGCAGCAAGTAACAATGGTTTTAACAAAAGAGCCCCGGTCATTAAGAACAATTTTCAAGAAAGAGGATGGAATGCCAACAAGATCTGGAGAGAACATCCAACTTTTAATTGCTCAAGGTGTACAACCTTGTTAAACAAATCATAGAGATGGGTCATTACCTCTTTTGTCATACCAATAGTCTGATAGCTTGAGGCACTTTCCCATTATAACACTGCAAACAAGCAGACTTTGTGTTTCATCTGAGTAACTAAAAGAATAAAGAATCTTTAACAAAAGCACCTACACATACACTCAATACTATAAACCATTTCTAACTCAATACTATAAACCATTTCTAACTCAAAACTATAAACCATTTCTAACTCAATACTATAAACCATTTCTAGTAAAAAGTACAGTTTGCACATACTGCTTGTTTGTGTTTGTGTTTCTTTATTTGTTTTGTTATTTGTCATTAAAGGAACATCACAAGTATCACAAGCTTTTATTTAATGACAGGAGACCCCCAAGATAACTGAGGCTAGTCCTTAGGATGCTAGGAGGAGGATCACCTATTCTGTGGCGCATGAATTGATTTTTAAACACCTATTACGTGACACGTGAATTGCACAGGCAATTTAGAAGATTTAAAAGTGAAGTGACATTACAATTTTCAAAAATAGCGGCCTCTATCCCAGCTAGAACACTGTTTAGCAACTTGTACACTAATTAGGATCCATGCTAGCTCTGTAACTCACGAACAACTTCTTTCTAAACATTGTGTTCAAAATCGAACAGCCAAATTCCTTAAAATGCCTACATGTTTGAATAGGTACGTTTTTACAAACAGAAAATACTGTTTTTGATTCAAAAAGCCAATAAATTGATTGGTAAATTAGTGAAAAGAAAACATTTTTTCAATCAGGGGAGCAGTAAAGTGGAATTGTTATCTTTCTTAACAGTAAACAACCCATGATTTGCACTATATAGATACATACTTCAGGCTGTATGATGCCGAGGGTGAAAGATAAATCCCCGTTCCATAGCGGTTCCCGTGAGCAACACCAACGCCACTTTCTTCACCTGGAACTTTCAAACCTGATCGAACTAAAGGAAATTTTACATTATGACTCCTTACATTATTTGCAGTGATTTAGATCACAGTTTTTGTGACTAGCAACAGTGTGATGTTTACGTACCAATACTTGCCATGTTACGTGATGAAGTCCCATGAAATCCAAGACAGGGTTCTAGAATATACTTTTTATCATTTTTCCTTGATACTGATCCATATTTCGCTTCAAAAGATGCTTTACAGTCTTTGTACTTTGCAACAAGATCAGGTTTTAAGATATTCTCAATCTAAAAGAATGCAGGGAAACTGACAAACGATAATCTGATAAGCAGTAGGAACATGTTTCATTAAATATGTATCTGATAAGAACAATAAAAATTCTTGGGTAAGCAACTCACAGACACTACTTGCAGATCTTTTGGCAGTCTCTCTAATAACTTGTGTATTGGCCCTGTAAACAATGTTGGCTTCAAACTGAAATGAGGTGAGTAATAAAAAATATCGGTGTCCTCTATATTGTCAATATCTTCATCACCAGTTTTTTCATCATCATCTTCACATTCCGCTAATGCAGTATGTGGCTAAAAGTAAAAAATTAAATATATATTGTAGAAAAAGGTTAAGCCCAGAGAAAGAAGTTAAACTTTCTCTGTAAATAATTAGGAATTCATCTTCTATATGAACTCTTCTTTTTCCAATATCAAAAGTTATTCGGGACACAAACCTGTTGTTTTGCCACCAAATGGGCAGATACAAATTCTTTGGCTATACAGACAAGGTCGAAAATCATTGTTTCATGTTGTTTTCTGTATGCTTCCTCAAGTAAAATCTCGTACAATTGATCGGCCTTGGCCAGAGATAATCCCCCATGACCTTCCACTTCAAAAATTGGGATGTCGTTGGGATAATTAGCAGGTATACTAAAATTTAAAACCATATAATTGGGTAGTATCAGTAAAGAACAGATTTTCATTTCCTTGCTAATACCATGTATGTTTGGGAGCGTCCCAAAATGTTTGTATATACTCAACTTCGTATCATTATTCCTTTGTTAGGCGAACATCGTATCATTTAATCATTTTCCTCTTTTGTTATCTTAACTTCGTATTATTATTATTTTCCTATCATTAGACAAAATTTTGTGTATGTGAATGAGAGCTTAAATGATTTTGTAAGGTCTTAAAGATTCAGAATACCCTTTTTCATGAGAGGCAAAAAGATTGCGGTTTGTAGTCAGCCAGGGTGTTACAAAAATTCAAGTTCTTGCTTGGAGAAAATCCAAAATATTTATTTCTGGCTAAAATATTTAACAAAGAAAAAAACTTAATTATGAAGGCATTGATAATTCTATGATTGTCTTTAAAGTTTTTGGCATCGTAAAAAACAACAATAAAAAACAAATAGAACTCTATATTACCTAAACCACAGGTCTATCACTTGATCAATATCTTGCACTTGAGTTTCGTCGCTTATTGTAATCTTAAAGCATTTACAATCATCATCAATGTAGCTCAAATCTTTCTCAAATATAGCTTTCAAGGCTAGAATTTCATCGTGTTGAATTTCAGAGCATTCTTTTGAAACTAAACGTTTTAAATCTGAAGGCTGAAATAAATATATAGAATTAAACAATTAAAAAACTGATAATAGTCTACCAGAAATGCTGTGATGATTTTGGATATTCTCCAGTTAATGTTTTCTTGTTTCCTTAGAAACCTTAACAAATTGCTATTCTACCAAAATTTTTCTGGCCAAATTTCTTTCAATCAAGCCATCACAATCAGGAGTTTCATTATAGGAGAAACAGATCTCTTAGACAGAAAAAAAATATCTGAACTTTTTTAAAACTCCGCCTATCGTTCCGCCCATTTTCTAATATCTGTGAAACAAAATCACGAAAAAAACATTCCAAAAAATTAAAAGGAAATTCCGTAATCTTTTTTTTGTGTATGGAAAGGCACTTTTTGACAAACTCTCACAAACTCTCTGTAGGAGGTAGAATGTTTATACTCTGATTATTTTGTTTAAACTTTATTTAAATACAATAAAGGATGTGACACAGCACAGTACTATAACACATTAACCTATATACACACACTGATTAAGATAAGGCCATCTGTTCTCGACACATTAACTTCAGCATCCAATAAGTGAAAAAGGAAACCTAATTTACGTTCAAAAGGATGTAAGATATGAAATACAATATCCAAACATGTCAGCTGGTTATTAAGCATGTCGAAAACAAAATATCGCACCAGGGAAGTAAGAAATAATATAGTTAAAACACTTACAGTCTTCTGCAGGATCTCAGTCACATTTTGGCTAAAGATTAAGAAGTCGTTTGGAATATCGGCATTATCTTTGTGATCATTTTTGTGATCGTCATGATGGTGATGCACAAACAATTCCTCAAATCCACTGGTGAGGATATTTTCAGCAGCCATTTATTACTGTTATCCACTTTAATTCGACAATGTACCTAGGTGTTCGCCACATTTCACATTGAAAATGAAATTCACAAGTTGCTCCATCTGGTTAAAATAATCTTGTAATATGGTGCAATTGCAATCGCGTGCATTTAATGATGCCATTTTGAAATGAAAAAATCGTACAAAAACAACAATTTTCAAGTTACAAGTTCGAGTTAAAAACTTCGAGTTAGCAGTCACAACATCTATTTTACAATTTGCAGCTTTCCCTACTGAATTCGAATACCGAAAGTAAATACACGTAAGTATTCCGTTCTCGAACTGATTCGACGAACTTTCGTTAACACCTCGAACAAATTTCTGTTGCCCTCTTGGAGGTTCCAGTTAAGTTTACTCGAGGTAGGAATTCGTTTTTGAGTTACTAACTCGAAATGGAACATGAGTTAACTTTCGGTCCGAGTTACAACTTATTTTTGAAGCATTTCCTTCAGAGTATTTTTCTCTCCTTAAGGTACCTTTTGGCCAGTTAGTCCAGAGTGTTCAAGTGCGCTTCCTGCAGGTTCAAACTTCGTTTATTAAGGAGGCAGCAATTATATTTCTTGGTATTTCTGATCTTATATTGTCCCGGAAGTATAATAAACCCCTCCTTTCTTATAAAACATCGTGTGGGTTTAAATATGGAAGTTATTACCTCACTCAAATTGAATTAGAGGTAGTATTGGTATGTCCCAGCATCCTAGAACTCGTCGTTTGTTTGGATTCGTCTAAATAGTTTTTTTTTTTTAATTTCTTCTTAAGCATGGTTCACACTTGACGATATTTAACAATAACTAACAATAATTAGCGATAGAAAATAGCGGGTGTGAAACGTTCTCACTAGAAAAGTTAACGATATAAAAATAATCATTCTTTTGGATCATGGATTCAGAAGAAGAAGAGTTGTCTCTGCTATGTTTATTGATTTGTGATGTTGGAAAAAGAAGGGAGAAGAGAAAGCGAAAACATTGCGTTAGAAACATCTTTCGAAAACGAGACGAACTTGGTGGCTTCTCAACTTTAGTAAATGAAATGAGACTCGGAGACAGAGAATACTATTTCAAATAAGAACATAATCTGTTTTTCTTGCTCTTGTCATAAAGATAAGGCAATTCTCGTACAACTTCTGAAAGTTGCTCGTTTTCTTCAAGTGAAAGGCTTGCAAGTCTAGATTTCTCAGACATTTTTCATCAACATACAAGACTCTTTTTTTCAAAGATTTTTGAAATTAATTGAAAAAACCTTGCCGCATGATACACATTGAACATATTTTCATTGAATTAAGGGCTTTACTTGTGAATTACTACGTCATTCATGTCCAAAAATGTCGCCTTTCTGTTGAAGTTCAACGATAACTAACGATAAATATGAAAACTTTTTCATATTTATCGTTACCCAAAATCAGCGATATTTAACGTTATCTAACGATATTTAACGACAAAAATTTTAGAATTATGTTCCTACTTACTTGAGTAATTATCGTTAAAAAATTATCGTTAGTTATCGTTAAATATCGTCAAGTGGGAACCGTGCTTTATTATGTTCATCTGTGGTGTTGTAGTTGTTCTATCATGTTATTCGAATTTCGGTGAAAAATACTTCCATCTCTCAAATAATTCAACCTTCTTGGCTTTTTTATGAAAGAGAAACCCTCGGCGAAAGAAGAAACCAGACTTTCATTAAATATGAGAAGTAACCTTGAAATTTCCTTTACAGTAACCTTAAGATCCTTTTTTAAGCTTCAAAGTTAAAAAGTTAAGAACGTTCGAAATTTTCATCAAAGTTGAGTGTTGGTCAGTGTGGAGAGTAGCTGATCGTTCATTAGCGTTTGTATGTCCGTCCGTCCGAACGTACGTACGTAATTCCAAGAATTCAAACTGGTGCTTCACCGTCCAATTCCGTCGTTCAAAAGATATATTTGGCTTTTCTGCGTAAGCTTGAAAGACATTACAACGGGCTTTTTTTCATCGTGTCCAAACCTAGCATGATTACTATACGTCCGCCTTTCATTGCCGGGGGATAAAATGGTGGACATGCAAGTAGAGAGTTAGGCAAAACTTGAAAATTTGCATTTAGAACAATTAAATAGTGCAAATTTCAAATTTGTGAATCGTTCTTCATATTTTAGCCAAAAAAGGGCAATTCGGGGCTAATTTGGACCAAATTTCCATAGTGCTTCATATTTCATGAACATTTGCGTGTGGATCATTTCCATAGCGCTGGTTTAAAATTTGTAAATTGTTATTCGTATTTTGGGCAAAAAGGGCTATTTTAAGAAGAAGCTTTTCCTTATTATGACAATTTGGTTACAATTAGCTCATTAGCTCACTAGGAAGATGCATACTGCTATATTCAAAAATCAGAAATTTTAATATTTTGCCTTTATTTCCTCTTACGCCTTTTTAACGCCAAGTCATGAAAATTGACGCCATTGAGGGCCGGCCAAAAAGGTAACCATATGTAAGCAAACAGTCCCTGAAAATGATCGAATTCTCTGTTTACATTATTGTATTTTCTCAAAAACGCAAATTTTTTTTCAATTCGTCGAATAGTGAAATAGAAACTTGCTTTTACGTTAATGTATTTTCAATTTATTGCGCGAGGTGTCACAATTAACATTAAGCAAGAACCATATATGGTGGTGCAAAACGGTAGCAGCATTTCAAAACTAAGTCGCAATACGAACAAAATAGATACAAACTCATCTATCCGAGTTTTAAACTTTGTTAGCCTAAGTTACACTGACGCCATCTTATGTTTTTAAGATTCACAAGTGTAATCTACACATCAGCTCGTTCTACCACGTGACCAAAATTTTGCGAATGTCTGTTTTGCACAGTAAGCCAGTTTACCAAAACAATGTTGGCGAAGAGAAGGTATACTGTAGATAAATATTACACCACGTGATGAAAACACGTGATGAAAACACAAAAGTTATAAACAAAATTGGTGGAAATTGGAAGAAACGGGTAAAACTACAAATTTCACAATCACAGATCAATTTATCCAACTAGTAAAACTTTAACTTGCTTTCCATGGAAGAGTATAAGAAAATATACGAGGAATGTCATCTGTATGGAACCCTAGAAATGGCAGGAGCAATTGAAACCTAGGGTTGCCCCTGAGAGTCTTCATATTTGGGGTTTTATGTATCATATCATTATTTGTCGCTAAATTTAATCGGTAACATGTGATTATTGCCCAACCTCGTAGCCAGGGTCGCTTGCCTTTTTTATATACGGATGGCGCCATATATCGAGGTTGTATATACGAGGTTGATTATTGCCAGGCTATAATAATAAAACTTCATTATCAAACAACACAATCAAAAGTTTTTTTAGTAAATTTGTATTTTATTTTCCTGTATACAATATTCTACCGTGGCTCATTAGTGACATTCTTTTGTATTTTTTTTTAACCGACAGTTACAACTATCGAATCCTCCTGCCCTGTAGTTTTTCGAGCAGTTAAATCAAGATGTTAACATGGTAACATCAAGATGGACGAGAATAAGTTAGAACAAAGCGTGTGAAGAGGAAGTATATAGCTATAGCTACCATTATTCACTTCAGTATATCTCCATAATTGCATCTAATTTTTAAAAACTTATGGCTAAAAGGAATTATTTATATACATTCGTCTGTTTGTAATAAAGAATGCAAAGCAGAGAATCTCCATAATGGCAGCAAGCTGAGCTCACGTGATAAATCAGTCGATAGTTATAACTGTCGCCGACTGTATTAGCAGCTTCTTGAATTTGTGCAAACCATTGTACGTGTTTACAGGATTACATGTTGTTATTTTGTTAACGCATCTACGGTTTTTCGACGCCGTTTAATCGAATACAAAGACGCTCGTTTTCAAACGGCATACTTTAAAAACCGGACCCAGACCTTTGGAAAAATCGTACCCTGGACCTTCAGAAAAACCGGACCCTATCTATTTTTAGAACTTTGACCAAAATAAAAGCGTGAAATTTGATATGTAGGCCAAGAAAGGCATCTTGTTGTCAAATTTAAAGTTCGTTTTAATTATTTTGACACCCAAGATACCGTTTTTGGACACAATTTGTCCAAAAATGTAAAATACTCCGTTTGCGATGAAAATTAGCGAGTAAAGTAATTCAAGTATGCGGATATCAAATTTAACGTTGGTTGGAAGAATTTTGATCTTCATCGCACTGACATGTGATTTATGAACTAAAAACGTCTCCAAAATGGTAAACATTATTGCAATTGTAGAAATGTGAAATATGGAACAATAAAACTGCATCAGCCTTATTCTGTTTTTAAGGTGTTTAATACTTCCTATTCCTATTACCTCATCAGTAGAATGATAAGTTTCCCTTGGCTCCTCCAACGGGCGATAAATGTCAATTTTATCTCCAAATTTGCGATAAATTAGAATTTGTCGCCGAAATGGCGATTTTTGGTGCGAATGTTAAGGCGATAGAAGATCGTCGCCTATTTCACGCGATAGTAAAATATCGCCTATTTTGGAGACGATCGTCGTATTTTCATTTTGAAATTGAAGAAGAGGAAATTAAAGCACTCCGTGTCATAAATAAATTAGCTTCAGCTGAGGAGAACAAATGTTAACGTGAGATCGCACCAATCGCACAACCTCAATATCAGCCCTTTCAGACGCAACACTAAGATGGTTTTGACATGAATGCGTTGGGATTTTTTATGAAGCAAGTTCAATAGAGTGAATAAAAAAACTGTTATATATTTCATTTGTTGTAAACTATATTGTTATATCGATAAACTAATCGGTCATCTTCGTTGACGCGCCCAGTTTGTCTGACATAATTTAGTTGAAGTTAAAGGTAAAGAACCTTCATGGCTGTTGACGTAATCTTTTAAGTCGTGCCTCATTTTTATAAAAGATATTTTTTTGCATGTTTAGAATATAATCTGTTTTTCTTGCTCTTGTCATAAAGATAAGGCAATTCTCGTACAACTTCTGAAAGTTGCTCGTTTTCTTCAAGTGAAAATTCATCGGGTGAAATAAAAATATCGCCTGCAAAAAACTTGGCGATAGATACGATTTTAATCGCCAAAAAAATTTTGATTCCGAATGTCAGTCTTACTTGCCTGGAGACTTACTTGAGGAGACTCTCTTTTTACTCATGGCCGACAAAAAACGCGCTACAGTTCTGTTGGTTGATCGGTTTTCCTGTCTGTTGTCATAAGATTATGTGTCTTTGTTTTCCACTGGACATTTTGACTAAACTTAAAGTTTTGTAAAAGAAACGGATGAAGAAAACAAGCGTTCTGGTGCCGCATGATGGGTGGTTCGAAAAGCTAGTTTTTTGTGTGTAAATGCGTCCCATTTTTTTTCCATTATTTACAAATAAAAATATATACATAAATTAAATAAATACGTAATTATTGTTTATTGTAGGGAAATTTCCCCATCAATATGTAAACAAATGTTTTCAATATCTGTAATGACTTCTGCAACTTTAATTTTCTTTTTGAGGAAGAACAGGCATGGTTTTTTATTGGACAAAACGTCGACCATTTCCTCGTGTTTAAATTTGATATTTTGTTTGAATTGCTGATGCTGTTTTTCGAGAAATGTTAGCTTCATGTGATGATTGTGTTTCAAGTCGTTTATTGCTTTCTCCATATCAGTTTGATGAGCCATCAATTCGGTTTTATGTTCCGCTTCTAAGTGCGATATCTTTAATTTGTGATTTTTCATCATCGATTGTATTTCGTCAACATGAGCATTGCGTATTTCTTTTTTTTCGTTTTGCAATTGAGATATTTGATGTTGAAGGTTAGCGACTGTTGCAGAAAATTTTATGTTGTTCTCCTTTAATGTATCAATCTCTTTTTCAGATTTTGATAGTTCATAAGCAGCTTGTTGAAGTGATTTCTGCAAGTCAATTTCAGTTTCAAGCAACTCCTGTTCTAACAAGGACATTTTCTTTTGTTCTTGAGAGAGCTTTTCTTTCACTTGCTCATTTTCTTCTTCACTTTTCTTGATGATACTTTCATAAGATAATGAATCTAAGGCACTTTGTATGGTGTTTGACGATAGTAGCGATGCCATTTCATCAATACTCTTTTTACGCTGTTCTTCTTTATTTTGTTTTGTCAGTTGCAATGCAGCTGATAATCTTTCAATGATATTGGCTTTCTCGAGAATCTCATCTTGCTGCAGAGCGATGATAGCATCTTTATCCGAGCATTCTGTCGTCAGCAAAGCTACTTTGGATGTCAAATCTTCCAGTGTTTTTGATAAAAGGGTATTTTCCTGTTTACATTGCTTGATTGAGGCAGACAGATCATTTAATACAGATGCGTTTTCTTGGTGAAACTTTTCAATTTTATTTTCCAAAGAAATCATTTTTTCTTCGGTATTCTTTAATTTTAAATTTTGCTCCTCCACAATTTTTGTTAATTCTATGTTTTGTTCATGCAAAACGATCTCCATATCTTGTTCGACAACCTGAAAGAAGAAGATATAGTGAAGATACACAGACATAAAGAAAGATTAGGATAATGTTCACAGGACTGTAAAGTGTTTGAGTGATTTGAATTTATCGAAACTTACTTCTCCATTTTCTTTAACCTTAGTTGACTGATCAACTGGAAACTCTGTACTTTCCTCATTAAAGTCCTTATTTACACTTTGGCGTGTTGCAGCCCGTCGTTTAGATTTTCTTCGACCGCCCATAACTAGTATTTACTTTTAGTTATACGACGTGTTTCTCTAAACAGTGTGAAACAAAAGACAAAATCTTACGTCAGTTGCGTTCTTTTATATGTCCTGTGATATGACGTCAAATGAAGGATATTTGACGTACCATACACAAGTCAACCTCGCCCCAGGGCTTCTTGCCTTCTCAAATGAAAAACATGACAAATATGGTTACCTCACATTTTCGTGACATAATTACAGGGGATCAGCGTGTGTAACGTAACTTTCCGAGGTATTTATATTCTCTCAAAAAGGAAGAATTCTGTGTTTTCATACCAATAAAAAATTGTCGAGTCATTGATTTTTCCATATTTTGTCATATCCTTTCGAAAATTTGATTAAAATGGAGGAAGAGATTGCCGCGAATTTTCGGCCAAAACAAAATGCAATATTTGAATTCTGGAAGGTTGATTAAGTAAAGAAAACATGATAAATGAAAGCTTGACAGTAGGATGATATTAATGCAAAAATCTTAAAGAAGAATATTGATTTCAACGATTATTACAACAATAGCCGTATACCCAGCGTGTTCCCTAACAGTCCGAAAATTACAGATGTTTAAGAAAGCGGTCAAAGCAATGTAGGAAAACTCTTTAAACGTAACATGCATGATAATATCAGTGTCAAGATACCATCGAAAATGTCTCCAGTTATGTCTGTCAGAGCACCCAACACGTTCTTTTATTGATGTTTAATAGTGACATAAGGATAGTAGAAGTAATCTAACCAGTGTGCTTATGGACCTATATCAAGTCTTCGAACGATTGTATAAATCAGACTTTTGATCGAGAAATTAGGTGAATATGGTTTAACGAAATGCTTTTTGGCTACTTTAATTTTGCGAAGAGAACTTATAAAGTTTACTTATTAACATGAGAGATATTTTATTATTTAGTGACGTACATAAATGCGCAAGGTTAGGACAAGAAAAAGGAGAACAAAACATCTAAAACGTGTTATAACATATTAAGTAAATATATTTTTATCCAATATACATGAAAATATTGCTGGGAAGACAGGCCTGCAAAATTGACGCTACGTCAGGAGATAAAAAAGAAAACAGCACTTTAAAACACATAAAATCTTTTTTCGTCTTAAAATTGGTCATCCACATCAATACATTTATAAAAGCTAACATAGCTTTTCTCAAGAAAGAGGTTCATCTTCCCTCACATTAAAAACCTACCAACCATAATGTACCGAACACAATATAACCTTTTTCATTCCATCCAAAATTTACATAAGTGCACGAGAAAATACAATAACTGACAGATGTTTGATCCATTGTATAATGTTCCAGCAAATAAATTCTCTTGATCCCTAGTCTTCCCTTGCCCAACTTGTTGGTCAATCTTTCGGACTGCGTGATTTAGATCGAGACTTACTGGCAGATTTGGCAGACCTACATAAGAAATAACATAATCTAGATTGTGATTGGCAAACCTATCCTAAAATTTCAGTCATTTAGTGCTCTGCATATTGCCTGCATGCTAATGAGGACAATTAATATATCACCTGCTTCGAGAACGACTACGACCACCACCATCTTTTTTCGGTGACGGCGATCTAGATTTACTTCGAGATCGTGATTTAGATTTGGAACGATGATCTCTTGATCTGTTAAAGAAAACAAAATAGCAACCAGAATATAAGGCAAAACGAGTTGTACATTTTCAAAAAGAATGGCTAAAATATATTTATTTGTGAAACAAAAGAAAAAGTCACCAATTACTTGGGACAAAGGCTCAAAGAAAAGCAAAACAGATTTCTAATCACAATTTGAAAAAGTATTTGAATACCTTGATCTGCTAGACCGAGATCTTGATCGACTTTTGGAACGTGAACGAGATCGACTACGACTTCTATGTCGTGACCTTGAACGACTTCTTGATCTTGACCTCGAACGAGATGCGCTTTCCTGATAAAAGAAAACCATAAAAATATAATTAGTTTTAAACCCCGAATAATGCTTTCACACGTGAACACATTGTCCAACAAAGTTGTCCATACGGACCTCTTTTTGATGCATTAGATAGTTTCATAGTATTTACTTAGTTATATAATTTGCTCAACTCCAAAATCACAGTTACAATTTTCCGTAATTTTCAACAGAGTAAAGCGGTATGTACAAACTAGCTCCAATGCCACATATTAAGGTGTATACATACTTCATCATCAAACTCAAAATTTATAACAGTGTTTCAAAAAATGTATTAGGTCAACACATTTAATGAAGATTCATCTAATTCATTCTATTTTTTCTATATGTAACTTCACTGCAGAGGGTTATTTTTTGAATAAATAACATTGTGCATGATACACACTAATAAACATTCTGTAGTTTTACATGTACAGTTATTTCATTTCTCAACATGTCATTTATAGAACTTTTAGATTTTTTTTACTGACCAAACGTTGTTATTTCCAAGACAGTATAATACCACATATAAAAATACCCACGTCAATAAGTTTGAGCCTTTTGCCATTTAATTCTGCACCATCCATTTTGCGTAACATATTCTTTAAATCTTCAAAGGATGCCACACAGACGGTTCTAGATCAACAAGAATGATTTATGAAGCAAAGTTGGTCAGTAAGATCAGACTTAGCTTCAATCTTATTCAAACAGAAATTCAATAGACATCTTCGAAGTTACTCACGCAACACCACGCTCCTTTCGATGAGCATCAGCGTACGTCACCTCAGCATGTGGTCGAACATAATCCTTCAAATCCTGTTAAAAACAAATTGTAAGAAGCTATGATGAAAAATGATAGAAGTGAGATAGAGGATATAAAATAGACAACACAAAGCAAATTCAATGAGCTAAAATATAATCCTTGATGAAGGTAAAATGATATTTGTGTTAAATGAAGAATATATTAATCAGGAAAAGAAACTTCAAGAACTGCAGTGATTTACTGCATTGGCCAACAGAGGTGGACCTTGCCACAATCTTACCACAGAGACATCCACAAACATTGTTTGAGAACAACATCAAAATCATATGACATCAGTGTATTGAAAACACAGCAAACATCAAGATTGTTTTGCAAACACAATCATCATTTGCTGAGGAAAAGCTGGTCAGATTATTTTGGAATAAACATCAAATGAGACTTTTAGGGAGGTCTGAATACACGTCAATTGATGCCATCTTAAATTTGACACATCTGAATAAACATCAAGTGGTGCCTTCTTAATTTTGACACATCAATGCAAAGTGCTGAGACATCAGATTGAGTGTCCATTCATTTGTCATCTAGCATGTCTAACATCAAACGCTCTATGAAATCAGGTGAAATACCAATTTTATAAACATTACCAATTCCTGACCCTTAATAGGAATACATGTAACAATAAATTTCAAAGAATAAAAATCAATTCTGAATTTCTTCTTCACTAAAAACATACCTGCCAACTAACTCTAGAAGAAAGGTTCTCAATTCGAATTTGATATTTAGTTCTCACAGGTGGACCATATCTTCAACAGAAGAAACAATTCAAAATCAATGCAAAGTTTCATGAAAACAAATGTATCAACAGATGTAACAACAGATGACAGTGATGTATCCAGAGTTTTTGGGGGAATAAAGCCCACAGCAGAACCCTTGTAGGAGTCCAAGTGGGAAAAGCCCTCAGAGCTAATAATAAGGCCAAAACAAGAACTTTTCTCCTGTTACCGGTTCACCCAAAACCACTCTGAATACGTCACTGGATGATTCAGATCATAAAAATAAGCAAATATATACTTGTCACGAGCACGTTGCTTTCGTAGAGCAGTACTTTGAAAGTGGTCACCACCACCACGACCACCACTTCTACTGCTACTCTCTCTGTGACCTCTCTCACCACCAGGAGCACCACCTACCCCACGTTCAATACCTTTAGCATGTTCAATGATAACTCTGAAATAAATTTGGAAGGGTGTTGTTATTAAAACATAAATTTTCAAATTATTTTTTCAAACAAGGAAATTTTTGTCAATAAAATACCCATGATATTAAAGAAGCGTAAATGTGGACTGATGGAATAATTGTTTATAATGTTGACAAAGGAATTGCAATATCTCTGAATAAGTTTTCCGAGTAACTCATTTCTTTCTATGTAGACATGTTCTAGTTCAAATCATAGATAAATGTGTTATCTTTAAGGTAAAACATCACTCTCTTTGTAAAGTATCACTCTCATTTTTTAGTTTTGTAGACTATTGCAACTTTAGTAGTTGATAGAAGTGGCTATTTTATGTTGTTTATTGAAAATGTATTTTTAATAATACGTTATCCCAGATGTCTCACCAATAGTGTAACGATTTTCCAAAATGTAAATTGAAAAAAAAAAAAGATTTCAAAATGTATGAAATTAACGCAAATTTGAGGCATTTGTGAATTTTGTAAGGCATAAAAAAAACAGAAACAACAACAACACAAGAACATCTAGTTAATACATAAGCATTAACATAACACTATCATGGACATTATGTAAACGTTGACACTTTTTGAATTTTTTGCTGTAAAAGGTTTTTTATTTGAAAAACATTGAAAAAGTACACATATAAAATTAACACCTTATGATATTTGCCCATATTAAACCAACATTGAAGGGAATTAAGGTATATGAAAATAACATGGATTTTTAAAAAACGTGTTAATTTCATAGAATAAGGTATTTCGCATGCATAACATTGTTTTAAAAATGGGATTCTATAATACTAAACATTTCCTTAAACAGTTTCCCATGTTAAAATAACTTACTCCAGCTGAATTCCCTTAAATACTTTCAAGCATCATTAATAAATGCATGCACTGCAGTCCTCTGGAGGTTAAGAACTGTTCTTTACATCGAAATAAAATAGGGTTAGTTAATGGTGAATACCTTCTAACATCGAAACAAGGCGAATAAGAGAAATCGCTGTATAAATACATCACTTGAAACGTGTATTCAAAAAAAATTCATACCGATCCCCCATTAGCTCTTTACCATTCAGGTCATAAACTGCATCATCAGCATCTCGATAATCATCAAAATCCTAAAACAAAATTATACAAGCTTTTTTATTACAGTTGGATCTTAAGGTATTTCATAAATTTGTAGTAAAGCATAAAAGAAAAATGTGCAAATAAATCCAACATTTCAAATTTGTGTGCTGGTAGATGTGCTTGTTTTTTTTTTAATGGCAGCCGAATTGCCAAACTTTTCTACTGATACAAACAAATGTCGGTGCTGTTGCACTTTTCAGTCCTTCTCTTCATCGTAGATACCTTATGGGTCGACTGTACCTAATTTATATGTATCATTGTTATTCTTTGAAGATAATCATTTCAGTTCATTCACACCGATATTTTGCTGCGATCGAAATACTTCTTCCGACAGATTGGGGAAGATGTTGTGTTGTGACGTAACACATAAATCTTAGGTGCGTCAATTTCTATTCAAATTGCTTTTTATAGACCTTTTTATCTCTTACGCGTGTTTCTATTTTGGGAGAAAAAGAAATGTTTCATTTGGTCATTTTTCATTTCATTCACTATGACTGCTGTTCCTAATCAAATTGTGTTTAATGGTATATCTTTGGTACGAATTGGTTTCCGTTTCATGGATGATCGTAAGAGTGTATTAGATGGTGTCGACAGTATGGTTTGCTTACTCTACAGATGATTTGTCCTACATGTAATCTGTCACTGCGGAGAGCAAAATTTAAATCGTGCTGTTGATGGAGTTACTTGGCATTGTCCAGTTAAGACATGCAAGAAAAGAATAAGTATAAGGCACGGGAGCTTTTTTGAAAAGTCCCATTTGCAGCTTTGGCAAATTTTTTGGTTTAACGTTCTTGTAGTATCGGAGTGCTGTAAAATCAAGAGACATGTCCGTGGCAGACGTTCAGCATGAGCTTCAAATTGGAAGCGAAAATAGTGTAGTTGACTGGAATCAGTTTTGCAGGGATATAGCTGTTATGTATTTCCTGAATAATCCTGTCCAAATAGGTGGTCCCGATCATGTTATAGAAATCGACTGGAGGATCGTGCCAGAGCAGTGGATTTTTGGTGGACATGACCCTCAAGCCAAGGAGGGCTTTTTGGTCGCAGTTCCATGTCGGAATGCTGCTACGTTGATGCCCATTATCATACAATGGATTAGACCAGGTACGGAAATATGGAATGACACGTGGGCAGCCTAAAATGCCATCGCTGAGCAAGGCTTTCGACATGGTGTTGTTAACCGTCAGTATAACTTCGTCGATCCTAACACTGGAGTGACGACGAACCATGTGGAGGCAATGTGCTAAAGCAAAATTTAAATCATGTTTGGCCCAACAAATCGTGATATGATTCCCGATTACCTAGCTGAATTCATGTGGGACCAACGGTTTAAAGATCATTCGTATTTCCACTTTTGGTCTCAAGTAGCCCAGCTGTACCCCATGTGATGAAGACACGTGATTTATTAAAAACGGCTTTTTGAAAGCCACAAACATTAAAAAAACATGTTTTAGAAGACTTATTATTTTTCCATTCTATGCATTGTCTTCCTCCTCCCATAATAAATTATCTGTCTCTCTCGCAGCATCAACCTCATACCCAGGCCCTTTTCTCCTTTGGATATGAGGACAAGACGAAAAGTTGTCTCAGTATTTCAACATTCCTCTTGAGCATTAAAATAAACTTGTTAATGAGAACTAAGTCTTCGCATTGTGATTTATCTTCCAACATGGTGGGCGCGAGTGGTGATGTTGATCGCGTACATTTTAGAGATCTTTAAAGGCCAATAACTTCTGTTCTGTTGATTTTGAGACCTAAGTTCTTATGTGATTATTAACCAGCATGAAATTCTGTATCAGAATCATCAATAATTTAGGGGGGTACGAAAGTGTAATAGCACCCAAATGTCAATGTTAAAAAATTTCATTCTTGGAAACCTTAAAAAAAAATTATAACACACCAAAGTAACATTGTTTATTTTTTGTTTAAAGAAGAATTAACATCAAATATTCACCACCATTTTCTTTGCATAAATCAATTAAAATGGATTTTTCCAGATAAGGAAATGTGTGGAAAATATGGCGCTATTTCCTTTCCGCAGTCAGGAACAGCCTTTCGGTGTAGACCTTTAAGATTGTGGCCCGACGACGAAACAACAATGCCCGGTGCAGCAAAAAGCTTAAGCTCGATGACGGAGAGTGCATAAACAAATCCAACAGAACGGACGCAGATACCGCGATTGGGAACCGCTTAAGTTATCACGGCTGTTTCGACACTATAATGTTATTTCATGAACATTGACGTTTATCAGAAAAAAATCGAAAAATTTCGAATTTTCCTGATTTTTAAAAAATCATAACTTTTTTATATTGTATTCATTTTTTATGAAATAAAAACGATATCAAACCTGAGGCTTTTGTCGTTTATTTGATATATATCACCTTCTTGTTGGCTTCGGGTATGTATAAGATATTAATTTTCAAAAAAGTTCACTTTTCGCAATTTTCGAACGTTCTGCTGAAAATGGCGATTTACCTACGTTCACTTGACCGAAGCCTGCAAAGCTAATCTTTGAACTCTGTGTCTGAAATTTTAGTACGTGATAGCTGGAATCCAGGCCTATCGAACGTTATCTGTACCGCGTTAGATTTCATACTAGAAGGTCCCTAATTTCACGATCAAAGACTTCAGAAGGACCTGTATTTCAGTTGGTGAAAAAATTCGACAGGGTGCAGCTCGTACGAGTTAATCTAGACATTCTGCTAGCGAAATATCATATTTACAGCACTAGGCGATGTGAATTAGCTTTGCAGGGGCCTTTCAAAGTGATGGTACTTTTAAGCTTTATTTTAAACATTTTTTTGTTTTGATGATCAATTTTGATTGACATTCGAATTCTTGATTGTTCATTCGGTAAGTGTTCGAATTTCGGGCTGCGGGTTTGCAGAATTTTTGAATTATAAAGACAAGTACAATGTAAATAAATGTCCGAACAATTTCCACAAGGGCCTTTTCGCTCAGAAGCTTGAAAGGATAAAGCTAAGTGACTTCGTTATATTTAACTGATTTCATCAATCTTCCGCGAAAATAGTATTTTATTGTAACGTTTGTTTGTTCCGTGCTGTTATATTTTATAGTAATTATTTGTTTTGAATATAGATAAGGGTGTTTTAATTTGTACTTTTTGTACACTTTTTCTCTTTGCATTGTTTTTTCGTGTGTTGGGTATGGGATCTAAACAAAAGGACGACGATTTCAAGAAGGCCATCGGGTGGAAAGAATCTTGGGCCAAGGAAGAGAATTTTTCTTTTGTTCTGAGGGTGGTGGATCCAAAGAAGATTACATTTGGGGTAATGTTCTTTCTTCTAAACCAATTTCTTGGGAGTTATGTAATGTTACATAAGTTCTTGGGCCACATGCTCCCAGTAGATTTTGATATACCAGATGTGTCTAAAATAAAGGCACAATTAGTAAATTTCAGGAAGAGAAAACGTTGTTATCAAGATAACAACACAGGAGAGCCTTTTTTCCAGCATACAACTGCCAGCGCTGGAGAGCCACGTCCTAAGAAACAGAAAACAGATGCAGACCCGTTTAAGGCCGCGAGAAAAAATTATGAGGCTCAGCTCCACAGCTATATGCATAAGGACCAGGAATTGAGGAATCAAATTGATTCTTTGATTTCTGAGAAAGGCCAGTTAGTGGTTCTCAATGCAAATTTGAATGTGCAGATCAAGGCGCTGGAAGCTGAGAACCTCTCTTTACGCACTAGGAATGAGGATCTTGAGTCGAACTTGTCGTCACTTGATTCTCAGATAGGTCAGTATAATGGCACCATAAAAGATTTGGAACAACAGCTTAAGGCAGCACAAAAAAGTTTGCATCTGCTAAGGGAAAAATTTCTCGAGGTCAAAATGCGGCGAAGAAACTTGCAAATAAGTTCGATGTTGCTACTGGAGCTTGCCGGTGCACGGATCACAATGAGCGCGATCTTGTTGTGATTACCTCCATGCTGGACGGTAGTGACATCGGAACATCCATCTTTAAGGGCTTTGTATTAGGCAGGAAAGATGGTGATGTCAAAAATAGTCAGGATAAGACTCATACCTTTGTTAAGATAACGTGTGGTAAGCCAAATTATTGAGTACGTATATAGAAGTTACTTTGCTCTTTTGTTCCCTTTAGAGTTGTCGAGGCCGACAAAAACTCAATCTATCACAAGGAAGTACAAATAAATGTGATGAAATGAAGAAAAAATGGAGGTAAATGTATAAAACATTTTGTGAAATGTGAAGAGTTTTTATCTATTTCTCTCCAAAAATAATCAGGTTATTTATTTTAGGGTTTCGTTATGGGTCACTTTTTACAAAATAATTAACAGAGCTGACTTTGATGGTGATTGAGAAATTGTGGCAGGGGTAGCCTCCAAGATGAGGCTACCCCTCCAATGTAAGCCTCCCTAGTCTCTTATTTTTTGCTATTTGGGATCTCTGTAGGCATGATTTTTTATTACTTTTTTTATCTTCCTAGGTTTCGGACGACAAGATTGAAACAAGATCCTCATCTTTATCGAATGGACTTTTTACAAGATAATTGACAGAGATGTCTTTGATGGTGATTGAGAAATGGTACCAGGGGTAGCTTCCAAGATGAGGTAAGGTAAGCCTCCTTAGTCCTCTCTTATTTTCGCGATTTGGGGACTCGGTCTCTGCATGACTTCCTTTACTTTTTGTCTACCTAGGTTTCAGACGACAAGATTGAAACAAGATCCTCATCCTTATCAAATGGACGAAAACTGCAGCCTTAAACAGTTGTTAATTTATTTGATGTAAATACAATATTTAATACAAACCTCTTGTTATTTTTCTGTCTCCTTGTTCTGCCAAGCTCATATGAAAATTTAGTTAACTTCCCAATCAATCTGAAAATTTTGATCACGGTGCGTGGTGCGTTGTCTTTATCAGCCATGCGCCTCGAAAGAGGCGCCTAATAATTGGCATACTTACCCCCGGTTTGGAGAGAACTATTAAGAAATATTTGTGAGAAAAAGGATGTAATTGCCCTCACATTTTTATTGAATCAGAAAGTGCCCCATTTTCTTTCATATATATGATTTGCAATAAAAAGATTGACGTTAAATGACGTCAAATTATTGATTTTTCGATGTTCTCTAACCCCCGGAATTGCTGTGCGTTTGTAGCGGGAGACCATTCTTTTCAATAATAAGTATTTCCAAACTCATCGAGACGTTGTATCACTTACCTGTGTGAATTATTTTCACAAGAACAACAACCTATCTGTAAGGGAAATTTCCAATTTTTTTCGAAAAAAACTTAACTTTTCCAGCTCGAAATAAATCGGGGAAATCATGTTTTCAGCCAGAAACTTTGATGTTTCTATTCAGAGGGGGTCTGGAACTTACCAATAACGATGAATTAACGTAGTATACATGAGCCATCGAGGCAAACTTTTGATAAAATCGAGGCCGCTCGGGAAAATTTTCTTTTTTTTTTTTGTTTCACCCGAATTCGCCCGATATCGGGATAACCAGGATACCCGGTTCTGTGTTCCCGATATAGCTCCAACATTTCTCCTTCACATCCATTTTACAGAATTAAAAAATCTGTATTAGTTTTCGAGATATTGAGGTAAGAAGTGGCATCGTTGGGGAAAATTTAATGCGGAGCGGTATGAAAGAAGTGAAACACCCGTGTTATCAAAGCTTTGCTAATTGTTACCGCTTAAATTATCAAAGCTTTGCTAAAATTAATTTTGTAACAACCTTAAATTTTACTTCAAATGACTTTTTTCCTCTATACTAATGTTCCTTGTAACGTTTGGGATGGATTGAAGTGAAAAAAATAGGGGGGTGCGGAAAAGAAATAGCACCAAAAATATTGCCATCTTTTAGAAGAATGTGCCCTACTACTGGCACCACTGTTCATTTTAAGTCCTCTTATATTTTAACCTTCCTGATGTCTGAAATAAAGATGAAGAGCAACAATGGATTCTCCCTCCTTTGTTGGACGGTGTTCACATTAAAAATAAAAAGGGCAAAAAATAAAAATATGCTTTCCTACCAAAAATGCGTAGCCATTTTTCATCATGATATCCCTAATCTTTCCATAGCCATCAAAAAACCGTTTAATTTCTCTTTCGCCAACGCGTGAATTTAGCCTTCCTACATATAACCGAGGCATTTTTAAAGTTTATCTGGCAGCTCTTGGACGGGACTGTTAACCAGAACTGAAAGAAGGTATTTTCAATATGGCGGTATTTATAAAGATAGGATTGCGGGATCAGAATTCGGGATTCAACAGACAATTTCCGGGGCGCTTCGGCTGGATGACACTTTCGATGCTGAAAAATGGTTCTGTTCTGGATGTTGGTGTGGACTTTTGACTTTTTTGACATTTCCCCCTTTACATTATTTGCCATAAAAATCACTTTCACACACATCTGAAGATTCTCCTATGTTGACTCTCCGTTTTTTGCTATATAATGCCCATGTATATATATGTGTTTTAAAATAAGAATTTGGCAGGGGGGTTGTTAAAAAGGGGTAAAAGCGTGTGGTGGTGTGGTATGCAGAACAAATTGGCCTTGGTTAAATGAACACTTAAACATTAAAGCTACTTCCAGTAAGGGGCCGTCTCAAAATCATAGTAAACTTCCAATGCAAAGGTAAGGGAAAGAGGAGGTAGAAGTCAACACAACTATGTTTCTTCATCTGCAAAACCAAATTCACCTGCACTCTGCTTCTTCTCTTGTATGTTTTTTGGCAGTTTTTTCTGGTCTGGTGCTGTTCTCCGATTCGCTATGACGAAATTCAATAGAAACTCCATTGTAGTGTCTTAATTCTTGTAGTGTAGGTGAAACTTGAAATCAGAGTAAATTTGATAAACAGGACAATAGTTGATCATGGTTTTATTTTTAGAAAAATGAAATTATATGGATTTCTTTTAAGCAGCCAAATTAAGACTGACAAACCGGGCATTGGAGAGCAATCAAACAGGATAAGAGGAACTGTGGCATCAAGACTTATCAATCCAGAACTTTACATCAAACCGAACAAGCACATTGTGAATTTCGGTATCGCTGCATTAGCTGGTTGTGTTATGTATTTTGTTTATATGTTATCAACATCAGATTCAAAGTCTAAGAAAGTAAAAACATTCTCTGTACAAAGTGGTGAAATCAGTAAGCGCTCCAAATGGGATTAGAAGGATATCTCAACATTATTAACCATCTAACCACAAGTTTGTCTTGGTTGGAATCCAAGTTTGAATACAGATATTACCAATTCTTACTTCATAAATATTATTGTCACCACTATGTTAAAGCGTTAAGTAACAGAACAAAAGTTATGGTTAGCTCCAGTGTTTTTGCACTGTTGTTGACAATAGGCTGGTTTTCTTGGAAAGAGTGGGAAAAGAACGAAGAAAGTATCAGAAATAAAAGCTTAGCAGATTTTCGTGATAAACGAAAGCTTTCATCTCGTAGGAAAAAAGGTAATAAATGTATCCTGTGTTTTGTATGATGTTTGATGTTCTTCTTCCCATTGTATATAGTAGATATCAAAATTGAGTATACATCAACCTTATCATAAGGTTGATGTATACTCCGATGGTTAAATGGAAGGCAGCTATGGACGGCTGCAGAGATCTCACCTCGGGTTAAGTGTGAGCATGCACAATGATTTTCACTTATTACTTTGCTTTTCAAGAAAGTGACTAACAGCATTATATTTTCATAGAAGATTTTGACCCATAAAATAGTTGTTTTTACAAACATATTGCATGGAGAGATAAAGTGTCTGGACATTCTGTTATAGGTTTTCCACCTGGTTTATACAATGAAGGAAACACTTGCTTTGCAAATTGTGTGTTGCAGGTAAAGAAGTGCTGTATATAATAGTGTTGTTGCTGGAGTCAGGTTATCCAGTTTTTTAAAATTATTATTGAAAAGAATGATGTTGAACTATTGACATTTTCAGGCATTATCCTCATCTTCCCAGTTCGTGAGTTGGGTTAACGCAGTGTTTGCAAATGGTGATGTATCTGAAATCACATTGTTCCCTAGTATTTACAGACTCTTTCAAGGTAATGATGATTGTATTTGTCTTTTTCTTTCTTTTCTATTTCAAAATGTCAGTTGACAATTAGATCTCATTTTTCGATGTTCTCATTTACATTTAAATCGATGTTCTCGTTTACATTTAAATCGTTTACAGTAAAGCCTGAAAGAAAGTGTCAAAAACAGTCCTTTGTTTATTTAATGCATGCTCATATTCTGTCAAAGCTGGTGTTTAAACATACAAGGTAAATACTGAAATGTGAAACATAAGGGAAATAGGGGAAACTAGTGTTAAATGATTAGGAAATGGGAAACAGGGAAATGAGAGGGAGGCAGGGAACATATGCACTTTAATGGGAAACTGCTAGGAAGGTAGGAAAGATAATGTTACCACAAACATGGTCATTCATGTATAACGTTCCAACAGTTTGTTATTGTAACTATTGTGACTTGAAGGAAGATCTTTAAAACTTTCACTCGATCATTACTTTTTCTCAACCAACCTGACACCAAAAATTGTAACTGCAATGCGAAACCGTAAACAAATGAATTATCAAGTTATTTACAGGTACCTTGCAACTCCATAAAGAATACACTCTCAATTTTCGCAAGTCTCCCCATTTGTTCCTTTGTTTTTTGGTAGTTTACCACTGCTTCCCAGTCTTCAATCTCGTTTTGGTATCGTTTTGGTGCCAGGTCATTTCACGTTAAAGTACAGTTTAAACAAATCACATTGAATCACGAAAGATTGACTTCATGTAACAGATAAATCTTTACATGAACAACCTTTACAATTTCACAAATTCATTTTTGAGTAAATAACAAAACTCCCTGTATAGCATGAATATTCTTGAATAGTTTGATTTTTATTTCCGTCTAGTCCTTACTAATACTTCTGGAAATGAAAGGTATTATTCTTCAAGTGAAGTAATAACTTCGTTAATATCTCATGGCTGGGTAATTTCATCCGAGCAGCAAGATGCTTACGAATTTTATCAACTAATCAACACTACTTTGGATGAGGAGCTACTGAAAGCTTTTAACATCAAAACTGGTATCCCTCATGAAATTGGGTATGGTTATTTTTCTTTTCTTTTCAAAACATCTTCTTTACAATGAAAATAAAATAAATTTTCAACATTCAACAAGACTCAAATTTTCCATGGTTCACAACAGCCACCTATAGATGTACTTCAACAATAAAGCTAACTGACTGACAAAAAAAACTTATAACCTTAATGGTAATCATTAATACTGTACAATGGGTGAAGTTTTGAGCATTGATGTAATAAAAACTTTAATGCTAAGACCAAATGATGCTGTGATTTAGAGCCTTCAGATCATAACAGTTTGTAAAACGTGCTCTTGTAATCGTTTTTAAAAATAAAATTTTCCTAAAAAGTTAAGATGATGATCTGTCTCACTACATTATAAATTATTTAGAGAACCTCACAAAGTTACACCCACTATATTAAACAAAGTTGGTAAGGAATTGCCTCTGTTATTCAGTCGTGAATATAATACTTCACCTCTGAAGGGGTTATTAGCAAACAAGATGATATGTATGACTTGTGGAAACCAGGTAAGCAAGTTGTTTGTTATAATTTCTTCTTCATCTGTTTTATAACTTATTTCAGTTTTAGGTTTCTTCATTAATTAATATTAATTAATATTAAATATTGTATGATTAAATAAACAAAGTCCAATACATGATTAGCCATAATAATGGCAGTGTAGGCTTTTAAATTTGACCATTGTTTGCCATGAGTCTGTTTTGATTCTCATTTATAAGAATACGTGATTCTACCTAATCCTAACATACTGTGGTACACAACAATAAGGAGAAAGTACCAAACATGCTTTTTGTAAGGACATACTCTTTAAAAACAAAAATTTTACACCAGCCCTTAGCGTCAATTTTCATGACTTTTTCTTGCAAAACTACTCTGTCTGACTTTTTTCTCATAATCCAGCTTTAATTATAATTACACTTAGTGTGAGCGAAAACATGTATGTATTTGTGTTTGATCTATTAAAAGACTCACTCTCTTTCGTTAAACTAGACTACAAAAGACATAATAGAACATGAATTTCTGATTAGAGAATATCAGGAGTTGATTCACAAAATCTCGTTGGATTTGAAAGCCTGCAGTAGAAAATGAAAAATAACGTTCTTCTCCTTCACTGTTAGGAAGAACACATTAAGTAGGAAGCCATGTTTGTTTACAATGTCAACATGGCTTTAAATTTTAGACACCTGTCAAGTTTGAATCATTTGAAAGTATAATGTTAAGCTTAGAAGTAATGTCTTTGGTAAGTTAATAAAATATCCAATTCTCTGTCTGTTTGTCTGTCTGTTTGTTTGTCATGCCAAAAGGTAGATCGGATTGTGAGAGAACGGTGGTGCGCAAAGTAAGTCCACACAAAGATTTGTTGTGCGACTTCAGTGAAACCATTGCATTGCATACTAAATACAATGCAACATTTACGGGCAAATATCTTGACATCCAACGAGAATAATTGACGTCTTTTGGGGTTCCTGACATTGGCGATGAAGTGACAAAAAACTTGGGCAATAATTTGGGGACGGTGGAACCGTGATGTCATTAAAATAGTATTTAACAAGGCACATCCAATCAACATGTGATAAAATTATAACTACACTGTGCCAGATCTAGAAATAAACCTGAATTTATTGAGGAGAATGTAAATTTATTAATAGGTATTAAAAGTTCATTGATGATGGCCGTAGAGAAAATTTATTGACTTCCTCTTCCTCTAGACTGGCATCTCCATAAGAACTTGTCTTGATAAGTGGATACGTAAAGAGGTGGTTCATAATGTTGAATGTATAAAGTGCAACCAAGAGAATGGAAGAAAGGCATATACTTCGTTTACAAAACAACTTCTGATTGCCAAAGTATGATTTGTTGCATTTCTTAGTGGTTTTATGTATTAATACCCTTGATATACTTATGTGATATCAATTTTTTCCACCTCCAAAAATATGTTTCCTATGAAAGGTTCTGTTAGACAGTAAAATATTTGATTATCCTCAAAGTATCTTTGAAAGCTATTCGGAATAAAGTCAAAATTATTCAATTTTATTCCATGCTAAGTTAAACTTTCTTCTTTTTTTTCATTGACGTCAACTGATTAATTTTTTGAATGAAACTTGAGTTAGTTTGAGCATAGTTTATTATTGCTTACTGCTCTTAATGCAAAACAATTATGGTATTCATGTTTTTGGATATATTACTTGTCAACTTTATTCTAAAAACATAAATAGATTATTATCACCAGTGGAAGTGGAGTGAGACGAATTTGGTAGATTTGATAGTTGCTTTTCCATGAACACTATGAACTCACTAAGTGACAGGACCTTTACCCAAGACTTGTTTTTCATGAAATTTCCTGTGAAAATCTTTTTAGCTTCCTGTCTGTTTGTGCATCCAGCTTCAGCGTACATATTATACACCATCAGGGATGTGTCTTAAGAATCCAGTTTATGTGAAATTCGAGGAGTTTCTAAATTTAACAGAATACACGTATCATTATGTCACATACAAGGAGCAGTTAAAACCGTCCACTCATAATAAAAGAAATTTGAGATTATTAGGTGGTTCAATTCAACAAAATGCTGATGTTCCCCAACTAAGCAGGTTAATTGAGTTGTGTTTTGTTTCATTCTGTTACATAATATCATTTGTAGATTTGTAAGGTTTTGTGTAAGTTAGACATAGAAACAAGCCTTCATTAAATGTATGCAGAAGGATGCAATTTTAGATTTTAGAAATCGCACATGTACTTACACAAGTGAAACCTTCGACTCCTAACTGCATTAAATTAAAGTCTGTCTCAAAAGTTTGTTCACTTGGCATATTTTTTTAAATTTCTCAGCTCAATTTTGATGAGTTTCAACAAATTTGTTTGAAAGATATTTCAGAGTGCAATATGAAGAAGAAAAAACCCTACGTAGCTCATTTTTAGTATTCTAAAACTTCCATCTTTCCATCTTTCATTAAGGCCTACAAATATTTAAAAATATTTACAACGTTTGCCGTAGTTTTAAAGTTATAAGAGCTCAAAAAGACCTTTGTAAAATGGAAGAAAGACAAATATATAATATAATATATAATAATATTTATGATAACTTTATTTTCTTTATTATTCCACTCTGAAATTTCTTTTGAACAAGAGCAAATTTGTTGAAATTTATCAAGATTGGGCTGAGAATTTAAAAAAAAAATATGCCAACTTTTGAGACAGACAGGGTGAATTTACTTAAAACTTTCCACGAGCTCTTGGTATCTTGATTGTTTCTTATTTCTCCCATCTGATATTAAAAGTTTTAAATGTCAAATGAGAATCTGATTTTTTTATTTTTGAAAATAGATTATTATTCTAGTTTGATTAATTTTATAGGTCATCAATCCCATTTGGAATGTATAAGCTATCATCAGTAATCGTACACTTTGGTGGAGCCAACCAAGGTCATTTCGCAACATGTCGTCGACTTCCTGAAGATCCCACCAAATGGGTGTATGTTTCTGACCAACTTGTGAAAATTGTTTCGAAAGCTGAAGTGTTTGTTGCTACGGCATATTTACTTTTTTACGAAAGAATTAACTAATTGTTTCAAGTCAAAAAGTTGTTAGCCAACTAGTAGTTTTTGTAATTTTTGGTTCACTGTTTTTCAATGCTTGTGATTTGTTTTGGTATGTTTCTGAAAGTTTTGTTTTTGTATATAATATTCAAAAGAACCTTTGCTTTATGTTTTATGTTTGTAGGATTTTTTATAAGGAATATCTTTTTCTGTTACGGCATACCTTTCAAATGTACTAGAAGCCGTTATTAATGATCAAAAGCATGCTTGAGTTTTGTGCAGCTATGGACTTGATAGTAGCTAATACTTTCTTTAAGGTGGTGGGTTAAAGGGGATTTTTTCTATGAAATTAGTATAGTATAGAGATGGTCTGGGCAAAGTATCAGCTTGATAAAAAATCTTTCCCACATTTTAAGGTCCCACTTATAGTTTTTTTGGCAACATGACTATTTGTACTAATTGTACAGGCGAGGGAAGAGCATACTTCAAAACATACAGCTTATTTATTTAGTATGTACGTACTAAATGGATGGTGTAAAAAAATGCAGTAAATAAAAACAGTATTGTGACATTTTTTTTATTAAATTTCATGAATTGAGAAACTTGCAGAAGAAGGAAAGGCTAAGCTTAAAGATAATGAACTGTTATAAATGTCGTGAGAAAACTGAGTCAGCAGTTTTCTACAAGGGAATCTTCACGAGAGAGTCAATCATTTGTTTACCTCATTTGTTTAGCGTTTTGTTATAAGTCAGTTACTTCTTCCAGACCCATTTTTTATTGTTCAAATGAGTGATTCCTACTGCTAACATCAGCACACTGCAACCCTCAGCACACTGCAACCCTCAGTTCTATTTATAACAGTTCATTATCTTTAAGATTATGCGATGGTGAACAGATTAAGTAAGAAAAGTTTTATATGAATGGAAAGCATGCTTTGTGGAAGTGAATACAGCAGGGTGGCCCCCTAAAAACTCCTAAATTTCTGTTTTCAACCTAAATTCTCCTTAAATCTCCTAAATAACTCTTGAAATTTTAAATTTCTCCTAAAAACTTATAGATTTAACTCCTAGGTGTCTCATTTTTTTCCAGAAGGTAAACTTCTGTCTGAATGAAAACTAGTAGTAAACTCTTTTCTTTTACTTTTCCCAAATGTGGCAATATGATATTGTATCATGAGTATGAGAATGACCAAATTTTTTCCCCTTTGTGTATTTAAGTTGTATAATACAACAACAAGTTTTTTCAGTATTTCTTAAGATAACTTATACACAACAAGAGTATACTCAGGTTCTGATGAAGATCTCCTAAAATATTTTTCAAATCTCCTAAACATTTTAGGACATTTATAATATTTATATATATTTATAAAAAATCATGGAAAAATATCCTAAATTCTCATAAAATCTCCTTGATTTTGAGTGGCTGGCCACCCTGTAAGGTCTGAATCTGAATCTAATCAGCAATAACCATTAACTGACCATTTGTAATATTGACAGTTGTGTTTTCTGTTTTCTTTTTGATCAGTATTAGAATCTACTGTAACCTGTTAAGAAAAGGACTTTTAATATTATACTAGTATGGTCATTTTTTATAGCTGCTAAATAATGGACAATGATTTATTGGAATTTCGGACAGAATGGGTGTCCGAAATTAATGCACACAAAAGATATGGTAATGAGTTAGAAGGTGAAATTCAAATCGAAAAAAAAATGAAAAGGAAAGCAAATGCAGCCTTCTCTCATCCGACTTGCGATGATGAGGCAAATTGTATGGGTAATCCAACTGGCATGTTTCCTGCTTTTGCAATCGCCAATAACTATTTGAAAAGCATTTCGAAAACTAATTGTAGATATTGTTTAAGTAAGGAATGTAAAAAATGCACTGATAGAGGTCACGGTGACGACACAAATAGTCAGTCTGGTTCCGCAATCCAAAAGCAAATGAAGAAAAAGACGGACCGACTAAAAAAAGATGTTTGGGCTTGGAAGAGAATATCTCGCCAGGAACCAAGAACTTCAAATGAAAATCTGCTCGATTTGTTGATTTCTGACATAGATGAAATAACATGTATACCTTTCTTTGATATTGAGCTGCCAAGAGAGTTGGCTTTGTGTATATTCCAATATCTGTCAGTGAAAGACTTATCAAATTGTTGCCTTGTTAATAAGAAATGGAAAGACTTAGCTGAAGACGATCTCATATGGTTTGAACAGTGTAACTTACTCGCCATTAAAGCAGATGTTGAATGTGCTGCTGATAAAAATGGTTGGAAAGGATTTGTGAAAGACTCGATAGTTGATCGAAGAAGAGTGCAGCAAAAATGGAAAGAGAGGTTTTGCGACGTGAGAGATCTCCAGAATGAGAAAGGTATCAACTTTCATTCTTACAAGCAGGTTACTAGGAAGATGAAGGAGGTGTCAACAAAAAAACAAGTAGAAAGGACATCAATTAACATAATGACAATTGTTTTCAAACCCTCCCTGCCCTACCAACAGTCTAGCAGCACACCTGCTTATCCTTACATTATGAAGGAAACCCATTTGTTCTGATACATACAAAAGGTTATGAAATCATATTCCGCCATCACCTTATCTTCAAAGATACCTTGCTACATACACTGGAAAATATAAAAAGTTTATCTATCTAAACTTGAAAGTTCTAATGACATTATTAGAAATAGGTACTCTTAAGCTAAATCTCCACTAGGCGGAATATATCGCCGCGGAAAAGCTCTCTACAATCTGATTGGTTCACAAAGTCAAGAAATTTTCACAGAGCCAATCAGATTAAAGAAAATTGTCTCTAACATATAGTTCAACTGACAAGACTTACCTTAGTTGATGTTGTAAAATATTTTGTCTGGGTTAGTGAGGTTAGAGTCAAATTATGCCTCGTTCTTTTAAACATTTTTATGAGAATTTTCACCGAACTGTAAATTTATAGTGAGGAGAAATTGTCAATAAAACAAACTCCTAAATATACAGGAGGCATTCTTTGTTGTGTAAGTATGGACGACAACATCCTGATGGCTGCATATCTCGATGGTTCAGTCAAGCTATGGGATTTATCTACTGGACAGTTTGGTCATAATCTGAAAGAACAATACACTACAGACGAAGATGTTGTGACATCCATGTGTTCATCTGTTTCCATCAGGAAAAATAAATGTGCGGCCGGCTTCCAAAATGGTAAGTCTCTTTAGTGGTTCGAGGACAGTACATGAGTTCGATTTGATCTTTCGGGGTTACTGTCCTGGTACCATCTTCATGTCTTGGCATAAAAACGTTCCGAAATCTTCAACACTCCACAGAATATATCGGGAAAAATCATAAAATTGGTTCAAACAGGAAAATTTCCCTAAGTTGTTACAGGTAACCCCCTCCCCCCGAATTCAATTGGGAAGGGTTTTTTCTCAATCATTTTGGAGATCGTTTTTTTCACTGGTATGATTAAGATGTTTTGTTGATTAGGTGACCTGATGATTTGGAAGATTGACAGTTATAAATGTGGACACCTCATTTACATGCGCAATTTCAATGACAACGAAATACAACGAATTGAGTTATCGAGACAAAAACCGTGTATTTGTATTATTCAACCGATGAAGTTGACGGTAATGATGTCACGTGGTTTGCTTGACCAATGGGAATGGGAAAATGTCTGTGAGCAGACATACAGTGACGTGGTATGGTATTCTTTATACCTTATTGGCCCTATATACGCCCGCCCAAATTTAACGCCCGGCCTTTTTACGCCGGTTTTTATTGGCATTTATTTTTAAAATTCCACGGTCAAACACGGTCTCACAGGTAAACATCTAATGCCGGCCCTGTTAACGCCAGGTCATAAAAATTAACGAAATGAAGGGCCGGTGTAAAAAGGACCAATAAGATAATTGTGGTACTCCTTTTTTATCTCAACTCTTTTTCTTTCTAATTTCTATGACCTATATATATATATAGAGAGAGAGAGAGAGAGAAATTGACCATCCATACATAGAGAAATTGACCATCCATCCTCATATGAAATATGTGTCTACGTAGATGTCCGCTTTATAGGAGGATGTCCGCTTTATAAATACTTCAATGTATTATTGACGTTTATAATAAGTGAAGAGATTTATCATGTCATGGACCTGATGATTTACGTTGGGCTACGTCAAGTTACTAATTATGAATACTCGTCCGACAAACTAATTCTTCCAATTTTTATCTGTTTCATCCTTTTCACAGGTATCCGATGTTCGTTTGATTGACGATCCATTTCTAGCCGTCCTTGTTATAACTCGAGATAAATTATACATACATCCAGTGAAAGAAGGAGGCGGTGTTGTGATATTGGACACGTTAGTTGGTGCCACATTTTCTTGTTTGGATCATAAAAATCAATATGTTGTTGTAGCTGTGAACAGTTTTGGATACAGTGTCCTGGGTGGTTATCGAGTAGGTAAAGTTTCCAAAGCCTGCAAACCACGCTCCCCTCTATTGCAGTTATTAAGCCGGTTTTCCACTAGACGGAATATTCAGTGCGGAGCGGCTATTGTTTTCTCCACGTGATCACTATTTGAACCATTTGATTGGCTTGCGGAATATTATGTGGCGGAAAAGTTGAACTTTATCCGACTTTTCCGCGGACGCTTTTGGCAGAATTTATAAAAAAATAATGGATGGAACGTCTTATGATCATGGAAAAAGTCTTTCCCAAATTTTGTAAAGAAATCGTGGAAGTTTTCACGTTTTGGTGATTTTCAAGAAATGGTGGAGTTCGCTAATCATTAGATAATCACTGATTTGGTCTTCTTGTATACTAAAGGAATTCTTTCATGACAAACAGTCTAAAAAATATCGTGAAAAAGCCATGTAAAGAAAATTCAATTCCTTGTTTGAGTGGCTACGGGTAAGAGAGATTGAAAATCGGCCTGCTATAGTGGAAGCTATCCAGGCTACGATTTAACAAGGCTATCTATGTGTTTACTGCACAAAACCAACTTCTTGGCATAATAGTTTTGACGATTATGTAAACCCAAGGTCAATCTCTTGGTTGAGAATTTGAAAATTAGTTTTCTGTTATACCCTTTTCAGATACGAAGATATTGCATTCAGAATGGTCGACAAGTTTCAAATGTGATTGGGTCACAACTTTCTGTCACGTGTCTGAACTACAGAGATTGTCATGACGACAAAATTGTGATAGCTTGCTCCGATTATAAAATTCGTATTCATGATTTGAAAACGGAATCTTTGTTGGTAACAATAGATGGCGTGAATTCTGAAGTCACGACATTACAGGTTCAGTAAATTTCTTCAGCCGACCAGCTTTAGTTAATTGTACGGTTATTTGAGAAAGTTCCAATCCAGTATTTTCCTGAAATTCCAGAAGATAGAAAAGGTTTTTTGGTTCATAGTAGTGCAGCGTTGGGATGTTTTTTTCTGATCTGAACAAATTTCTGTTCTAGATAGATAAATGGAAGGTCTTGAGTGGCCATCAAGATGGTACAGTATGTTTATGGGACAGTGTGAACGGTACTTTATATTGGCGAACGCAGCAACGGCACCCTGTTCAACTCTGTTATTTTACTGACCATCTCCTCACTTCTGTTCATTTACCTATCGATAAATATCCACGAAATTCAAATTGGTATGCGGACGACCTCATGCAGAATAAAAAATACAGAGGTTTGTTAAATTCAACTGTTGTTAATGCTGTTGTCGACGTCATTCCTTATTGACCCCTTTTTACGCCGGCCCTTAATGACGTAAAAAGGCTGTTATAACAAAAACTTGGATCGATGATTTAAAACGTGAAAATGTGCTGCTGATATAATTAACCGACCAAATTTGCTCAATGGCATAGTATGAAATAGATTTTCTTTCTAAACGAAACCACAAGGAAAACGAATCCTTTGTTTCACCCACGTCACCGTCCTCATTGTCGCCGTATTTCGTAATAGAGACCTTACGCAACTGCGTCGGGAACGAGGACGGCGACGTGAGAGTGATTTACAAATATTCAGAAATCAATGAGTCACAAAGCAATGAAAGTTTCAAGAATTTGTTTGTAATATCAAAATTCTCTCAATGGTCTAGTATGAAATAGGTTTCTTTTCTAAAGGAAACCCACAAGGAAAACAAAGCTTTTGTTTGAGTAAACGTCACCGTCTTCGTTGTCGGCGTACTTTCGTGTGTCGGTGCAGCACCAAAATTCGATCAGAGGAAAGGGATGCGATACTACGGCATATGGTAAAAAAAGTAAGCAAACACAAAAATCATGTGATTCGTGTCGTAGCTCCTTTGAGGTCACTAATTTTCATGACGTCATTAAAAGGGCCGGCGTTAGATGCTTGCCTGTAAGAGTTTGAACAAAAACAAAAATAATAAAAGCTTTTCTTAAACTTTTCAAAACTAACGCCAATAAAAGCCGATGTTAAAATTGGGCCGGCGTAAAAGGTGCCAATAAGGAACCCGGATGTATTAACTCTGTTACTTCTATCAAAGTAATCCTTCATTTCAGATTGGGTTCTTGTCTTTGATCATTTGACTTCTCTAAATAATTGTTGTTTTTCCAGGTAGCATTCGCGTAATGGATTTCTCAAGAGACACGTTCGCTGTTGGTCTGCCAGATGAATGCCGCGCAGATTTTGACAATATTACTGGTTATGATTATAATATTCAACTGATTGCACCATACGATGACGTGAACGAATTTAATTTACCCAAGATATAATAAATTATCATAACACGTTTTATCTTCCCCATATTGCTGCCCATATATTTATTTATTGGAATTTAAATCTGGGATATCACATTTCATAAAGTAAAGTTTTGCCAAATCATAAAATTTTGATAATTTCGTCGCTTTCCTCTACCGTGTTAATGTCAATGTTGACGTGTGTTGAACTGGCCTAAATCATTTATGCAATGTGTTGTTTACACAAATTTGTTTTGATGTGTTTGTTGTTATTGGGAACAGCACATGGTCAGGTTGTCACTGCTCCTGTGGAAAGTCCTTTAAAACACTTCCGAAAACTTGACAAATCAGAAAGTACTTCTGGAAAAGTCCTGGGTTGTTTTTTACGAAAACCATAAATATAACTTGTTGCTCTAATGATCTTTAAGAAACGTTTGTATTATGTAAACCAGTCCATTTTTTACTTTGTGTTGAAATATCGGTTACTTTGTTTTGAGGTTATAAGTAAAGGTTCTCCTGCTGGAAAAAAGGTCCTGGAAAATGTTAAAAAAACTGGACCTGAAATCCATTCTTTCAAATCCAGAAGACACCCTGGGAAGAAGATGAGGAAATTAATTCTTAAATGGTAACTAAGGAAGTTGGGTTTTGGATCATCTAAGGAAAGAGGAACCACCTGCTTAAAGTAAGTTTGACAAACCTACAGAATATATCAATTTCAATGTGGTAAATGTTCCGAACGGAATATTACGGAGATAAAAGTAAGCCTGGTGCATGTTACGAGAATTCCTCGCCACTCCACATCATCTTAGTTGCAAGTTTTCTAGTAATTCGTGAGCGTGATAAGAGAGGCGTTTCATTCGTGAGCAGATGAGAGGAAGATCATCATCAAACGATTCAACTTTACCATCCAACGCGCTTTGTCACTAACTGGAAGTGCTGAAAAGAAATTCCAAAGAACCATATTGCAAAACAGGCTAAATGAACGGCCAGTTAGTCATTACGTAATAATCCCTTTAACAGTTTCGCAGAAATGATGTGGTGCCTTCTGTTGATGGCGAATTTCAAAAGAGAACGAAAAGTGCTAATACATAACATACATGTTACCTTCGTGTCCATTTTACTGATCATTTCAGCTTCCCTTTCACACGTTCACACTTTTTGCTTGAGGAAAAATACTCTTCGGTTGCCTAGTGGTCAGCAGGATTACTAGATCCCACCCAAAGGACCCCATGTTCTAATATGGGTGGCAGTTTTCATAGATGCCAAGGACGGGCCCGGATGTGGTAAGTAAGGGAAGGCGTCTTAGGAAAAGTAAGAATTGCGTGCATTGTGAAGCGCGTCAAGATTTTACTTATTTCCCAAAGAAAATCAAGTTTAAGTATTCCTTCGTTTTTTTAAAAATACTATAGCACATTCATTTACAAAGTCAGCAATGAAATGATGGTTACAACAATATCAATTTAAGAATATCATGTTTATAAAACAAGCACGGTTATTATTTTTCGATTAAACTGACCAATCTTGGAACCACAATCTGACCAATCATCCAATCAGTGTGCTTCTGTTACAGCACGTCAATAAGTTCGTATCGACCATTGAAATCGAATGAAAACAATGAAATCGAATGAAAACAATGAATTCGAACGTAAAAAAAGGTGCAATTGTTCACCAAACTGTCAACTAAAACAATCATAGGTATCACTTTAATTTTTGTTGGGAACGTGAGATCAGCGTTTGAAGTTTGATATAAAAAATTGAACGTCACAATTTCAGTGCACAGCACGAACTAGCAACGTGATTCACGAAACAAACCCAGTCATTTCAGCGCCACACAGTAACCAACCAGTAACACACCGTCACAGAATCTCCCATTTAAACTTGATCTAGTTTAACGATCCACGACACCCTGAAGCACCACACAAGCAAGGGATCTTATCGTCCTCTATTGGGAACTTATAATCGTATGTAATCTCTTCGCCTAGTTTAATATCACGCTTCGAATAGATGACAATTTTTTTCGCACCTTCAACTAATATAACCTTGGCGTAGCAGTTCGGCTGAAATATAAACAAAATGGAGATTATTGTTGTAGACTGTTTTGTATGTTTTTAATAAAAATTAAATAAGCAAATAAACAGGTAAAAGGCATTAATCAAAAGCACACTTATCAGTCACCAAACAAGTGTTACGCTACCTCTGTTGACAATAGAATAAATCCTTAGATAATCATTTAAAAGCTCTTGCTCTCTAGTAGAAAAGTCTTGTTTGGTTAAATAAGACAAATAAGGAGAGACTATTCGTTCATTCAAACGTTAGTTTAGACTGCGAACTGCTTTTAAATTGTTAAAATTGTAAGTAATAAACCATTCTATCATCTATGTTGTATAGAGAAGAGAAGCATAATGATTTGTCAGAGTATATGTGATGTAGCGAAGTTCTACCTGGCATGAATGATTGATGAATCTCGCATTACATCCGTTCTTGGTAGCATCTATGACACTTTCCATGTCAAGACGAAACAAATAACTGCTTCCGATACCACTTCTCTCGTAACGCCTTTCTCGTACTTCGGCAACAATCGCTCGTATCATTTGTCCCACATATTCGCAAACAAACTGATCAGCAGGAATCGGTTCACATGTAAACAAACCCCAGTTGTGAATGGACGATTTTGCGAAGCGCAGAGCTTTCTTACGCATCTAGAAATGATAACTGTGGTTAAACGAAGAGTAGGATTTTCCTGAATGTTTCTTTTAACTATAAATTGAAGGTGGAGGGTCTATTAAAACCCTGACTCCAACCATCATAAACTTAGGTGAAGGGAAATTGTCACACAGGAAGTTTGCAGTCATAATTTGTTTTCGGTCAACGAAACGTCACGATACATAAAAATAATACGTCACGATACATAAAAATAATAACAATAATAACGAATATATTTCAGCTTTTCTGGCTCTCCATGTGAATATTACGCAGGTGTATATATGTAAATGTTGTCAATATACAATTCAAATATTAAAAAATTTAATTAAATATATTAGCAACATGTGACAAAAATGACACATAATATGTACAAGAAGAAATGCAAGAAATCGACATACAAAGAACAACAACACCAGTACACTACGTTTTTGTGTGTGTGTTTTTTTTTTACGTAATCAAGTTTTTTTGCAAACGCTTTATCGCGTAGAGAGTTTTTCGGCTCACGTTTGAACGTACGTGAGTTCATCGATTCTCTTGTTGATTTTGGTAGACTATTAAATATTGTTTTAGTTCCTCGTTGGAAAGTGTTTATGTAATCGTTGCATCTCAGCATCGTATCGGTGTTTAAAGTTTGGACAATATGAGCAACATAGCCAACTGCCTTTTTAGGGTGAGAAAGGAATGAGACGTTTGAGGTGTTTGAGTGTTTTCAGAGTATTAAAGCAGAGTATTAGATCATTTTTTATTTCAAGTGTTTTTTCTTTGATTTCAGATGGTTTGCCGTGATTGTAAAACGTTGTGTCATCGGCATATTGCAGGAAACTAGATGTCTTAAGGTGGTGTGCCAAGTCAATTACGTAGAGATTTTAAAATATGATTAGCCCTATCATGGAGCTTGTGAAACACCAAACTTTGTATTAAGCATGGTTGATGAAATATCATCTTTAGGATTCAGCAGACACGTTACGGTAGATCTTGATCTTGTTAAGATGATATATTCTTTCAATGTAGGTTACGAGTTGTTGGAGGACCACCCTTTCGTATACTTTCGAGAGTACAGGAAGAACGGATATAGGTTTGTAATCTGATGCTTTCGAGGGGTAGGGAACTTTTGGTCTCGCACTTATTCTTGTTATCTGCCAATCATCTGGAAATGTTTTTTGTTTTATGAAGCCGTTTATTATGTGTGTGGTGAGATGATTTTGTCACTGACAGGTTTTAAAAGGTCGATGAGGATGTTATCATTTCCAGTGGAACAGTCATTTCGGATTTTATTTAATGCTGTTCTGGCTTATGTTGTTGGATTGAGCGTAAAACTTTCTCCGTCGGGCATATTATAGTTAATTTTGCTGTAGGTCTGCATTGGTTAAAGACTTGTTATTTGTAAGTTTTTCAGCAACAGTGTTGAAATGCTTGTTGAGATTGTCATGGTCTATGGTTTTTTTTATTTGGTTTGAGTATTCGGTTTACGGTGTTCCATTTCTTTTGAGAATTCGGTTTACGGTGTTCCATTTCTTTTGAGAATTCGGTTTATGGTGCATTAAGCATGAAGAGATTTCACTTTTTTATTGAGTTGGGAAGACTGTTCCACAAAATTCCACTTCGGAAGATCACAAAATTTGTTCCATAACGGACAGTGCCTATCTTAGGCAAAACTAATAAACTGGCGTCATGCAAGGATTGTGGGACTACCTTTTGAACAATTATTTATTTTATAAAATTCGGATTTAAGCTGTGTAATGTTTTGTAGATCTCAATTAATAAAATTCGGATTTTAAGAACATGAAGGCATCCTTCACTAGTTCCGGACAAACTCCTTAAGGTACGTTTCTGAACTCCTAAGACTTTTTTGTAAGTTGTTTTATTACAAAACATCCAAATTAATAAGAAATAACAAAGTAAGACTGTCTACAGCAGTGATACAGTGAAAGAAGTTGTCTGTGGAGGAGTGTTTTCTATAGGAAGGGCAAGCAATATCGTCTGCTGTTTCAATAAAAACACTCCTCCACAGAACTTTTTGAAGATTTTGCCCACTGGGATAGCAGTGATACAGCGAAAGAAGTTGTTTGAAATCTAAAAACTTCCGAATTCTGTGAATACACCGGATGCCTCTACTTGCCTTAATACAGAGCTGACCTATATGACCATCAAGGGAAAGTGTTTTATCAAAGGTTACTCCTAGCAACTTCACAGAATCTGACAGAACTAACATTATCCCGTTTAGATGAAACTGAATGTTAATCTCACTTGTGCCTAATAACATCAGTTGCAATTTTGCCGGGTTTGCTGCAAGCTGATTTGCAGAAAACCAATTCAACACCTTTGCTAATTCATGTTTCAATGTTGAAATGACTTCATTGACTGAAGAACCGTACGATGATGACAACACAACCATAGTGTTGTCATCAGCAAAATTACAAATCTGCGTTTGCTCAATTAAAAAAATCCGGTCATTAATAAAGATATTGAACAGTAAAGGTCCAAGAATGGAACCCCGGGGAACACCCATTAAGATTTGGATCCATATACTGAAAACTGAAACAACTTTTGTCCTCTGCGTTTTTCTATGAAATGATCTTTTCGTTTCTCTTATACTTGGTTTTAGTTTGTTTCTTATATTACGAAATAATTGCCAATCTTCACATCTTTATGTTTGATGGGCTGTTTTTCGGAGAAGATTCCTCTGTCGTTGGAGATATTTGATTTGGAGATCATTCAGCCATGGAGCTGGAGGTCTCGTCATTTTGCAGCGAGTCAGTGGAGCGTGTTTATTAATACATTGTAAAATCAGTTCATTCAGAATTTGAAGTTGTTCATCTGAGTCTTCAAAACCATACAATAATATTAAGCGGAAGCTGATTGAAGTCTTTAAGGATGTATTTAAAACGTGGAGTGTATGTTATTTGAAACTTTCAGACGGATGTACGGTGCATCGTGGTCACTAATTGTTCCACATGGTCTGATTCTACTAGCCAACACTTCTTCAGATGGACACGTGATAGGTCCAGGATTTGATTCTATACCCCCAGCAATCATTAAACGAAATTCGCAACGCGGTTATCGTAGTAACGTATTTTGTGCTTTTTTAAAATGCTTCGTCTTCGACATTGAGGTGTAATTATTGATGTCTTTACATACGAGTAATCGATGAAAACTCTTGAAATTAATACCAAAATTTACAAAATTACTCCTTTTTCCAGATAAAACCATTTTCGTTGGAATCCACCATACAAAAGCGGCAGTCTTTGAAGTCTTCAATTTACTCAATTTTCAAGAAATCTTTGGAGAGCAAACACGATCAAGGCCCAATTAAGTCCTACCTCAACCTTTGTTTACCTAACCTCAGATATAATTTTACTAATTTTTATATATATTTTCGCTGGTAAATCACTGGACGTCAAAAAAAATTATATATTCAAGGGTCGTTTATTGAAAATATTAAAATTTTGGAAGGGTCATTTATTCGAGGGGGCGTTTTTAAAAATGAAGGCGTTTATTTGATAAAATATGGAAGTAGGATTCTCTAACATGAAATCATTTTTAATACTTACTTTCAAGGTTTGATTGTAGTTGATCAAACTCCCGAATTCTTCCTGTGCTATTGAAGAAGCTAAACGGCGCTGCATGGCCCGGTTTTCACGTGATTTGATTTTATGTTCAGTGGCAGCCTAAATATTGGAAAAATTATTTTACCGACGTATAAACGAACAAAAGAATTGAATATATGGTTATTTCAATTTTCATCATTCAAAAGTCGCCCGGTTTTCCACTAGGCAGAATATTCCGCTTGCAGTCTGTCGGCTTTTGTTTTTCATAAATTCCGCCAAAAGCGTCCCCGGATAATAAGATCAACCACAACTTCGGTCCAGGGATATTAAGCAAACCAAACAAATGGATCAATTAGTGATCACGTGGAGAAAACAATAGCTGAATGTTCCGGCTAGGGGAAATCAGGCTTATAACATTCCCTGAAGTTTAAAAAGAGAAACATTGCCAAGGTGTTCATCTGAAGACACGGATACAAAAGGCATTGTTTAAAACACTGTGTTGCCCTCAACAAGTTTCTTTCATGTAATTTCCTTTGTGGGTGCAGATATACCATAGTTAAGATATCTCATTACAATCGGGAAAAGAAATCAGATGAACTAAGACCTCATGAAAATTGATCATGTTAGGTCAACAAACTTTAAAGTTCGTTTAAGTTGATGGGTATTATATACAGCAAAATTGCTTCTAAACATTCTACTGGGAGTTTAAAAAAATAACATAGCCAAAAAATCAGTAAGTTGCATAGAGACGAGGCTGATTGTACTGCCCAGGCCAAATTTCCCAAATTATTTCCCAAATTAATGTTCATTTTACCTGCTGTCTGTGATTACCTCTTTGTTGAAGGATGTTGAGTTTACGAAGAGCTGATTTCAAGTAACGAGCTTTCTCCACCATCGGTATTTTATAATACCCTTCAGAGCGAGCACAGCCTGTTCCGTGAACACGTAACTTGGCCTCACCTTTTGAACGCTTGGATTTGTAAGGAGGTAAATCAGTGACTTATTTACGTTAAGAAAAATATATGTGACTGATGTGCTACTTGACAAGACAGCGACACGAAATCTTTTAAAAAGTCAAATTTCGAAAATCGATCAAAAAGCAATTTGCATGCATGCAGTATATCTTTCATTGATCAAGGTCAACAAAGGTCGATTGGCATAACGCAGTTGTGTTGCTTTCCCTATAGGTTTGTCTAACAAGTTGCAATCATCACTAGTTTGCAGTTCAAACTTTGTTTAGTTCTGTCTGGGTAAACGAGAACATTGTTGCGTAATACCTCATTCTTTCGAAGGAAAATAAGAGTTTCAACGAAATAATTTTATGATAGCACCTTGTTAGACAAACACACTCTTCCCTTATGACAACTAATAAAATTGAACTGATAATCGAGAAGACAACAAACATGAAGGAGAATTTTGAGAATTTTCAATTCTTGTCTTGAAAAGATACCAGGATGTTCCGTCCAGTTCAATTCATCAAGTTCTTTGGAACCAAACTTCTGTAAACTTTCGAACGCTTCTTTAATATAACCTAAGTCCTCGCTATCAATTCCTTTATATAGTATATTCCATATCAACTCATTCTCCTCTTCTTTACTCCTCATGGAAAATTTCACAGCCTCTTCACTAACCTCATCAACAGTTTCAACTAATTGTTTCTCAGTGTGTTTGGGCTTTTGAAGTTCACGTGGAGGTGGCGAGAAATAATTATGTTCAAGGAGTATAAGATTTTGTATAAGCTCTTCTTCCGTTGGCACCTTGCTTTCCAATTCTTCTTCTGCAGTCACAGATACACTTTCATCGATAGTAATATTGCTTTCTTTAGTGTCAGCATATTCGTCTTCATTACTGAATCCCTCCTCTTCAGCTGTTTCCGTCTCTGAATCTTCCACGATGGTGGCTTTCTTCGCCTTGACTTTCTGAGTCTTTCTTGGTGGTCGAGGCGGCCGTTGTGGTCGAGTAGGTTGTGGTTTCGGTTTCGGCTTGGGATGCGATTGTTTAATTTTCTCCTCGGCTTTCTGCACAGCTTTTCGTTTACGTGGTTCGTCGTACATACTTCTAAATAAAACTATAAAGAAAAGAAAAAAACATTCGTCAGCATGTTTAAGAAGAAATAATACAGCGTTCTGCCTCCTCCTTGTATTCACCTTTTTCTTCTGTTTCATCATCTTGTGAAACTGATGGAGTGTCATCTATTCCTATCTCAGATTTATTTTCCTCTACAACCTGCTTTTTAACACTCTCTTCTTCTTGTTCTTCTTCTTCACTCTCAGTTTCCGATGATTCTGTTTCCGAACTTGATGTTTCTGATGAAGATTCGTCACTTGATGACACTTCGTCCTTATCTTCTTCAAGTTCCTCATCTTCATCTTCTGTTTGAGACTGAAACAAAGGTTTGAAGACGATTTGAAAAAGTGTAAAAGAAACAAGAAAACAAAGAATACGGTATTCAAATAAGTTCACCACGGTCTGTCGTGATGTAATTTCTTTTACTATATTATTATTCATTAGATGTTATTATCATATTATTTATTACTCTTTCACCTTTACAACATGTACAGGGAGTAGAAGCAATGAAAAGCCATTTGGTGTCATTCAAGTATTACGCTGGCACTTCTGGGGAGGGGTTTATCAAATTTCAAACGAATCAGGGGAGGGAATGGGGCTCGAAAAAAATCAAGAATTTGGAAGGTTTAATACGAGGAGAGGTTCACTAAAACTGAACAACTGTACGCAAGGTAGGGAAGGTCGAAATTCTGCAATTTTATGCGAACAAAAAAAGTTGAATGGGTGATATAAAATAACTATTACTTTCTCATCAGTTTCTTCGTCGCTTTCGTCAGAGTAGATTTTCTGGTACAAAGACGAGCCACTTTTCCTAACTTGCCCTAAAACAAAAATTTAGTTCCACAGGGTGTAACTCTGCATATTGTGAAATCCACTGACAGTAAAGTTGAATTAAATTCACAACAACAATCTGAGATCACGAAGAAAACATGGGAAAAAACATATTTGCCGATTCGAAAGAATTCAAGCCAATTTGTAATAATCCAATAAAACAGTGTTGAAGCTAACTCAAAACAATACCAATTTAGATACCTTATCGAGTGAAAAAATCGAGGGAAAATCAAGGGGGAAAAGTTGGGGAGAAATTACGTCTGGCTTGCAAAATTATTATTCCTTTTCCCCCGATTTTTCAGCCTGATCAGGTAAAAGAAAAAAATAATCACTTTGTCGACGAGCAAACTGTTCAAACTGTTCTTCATCAAAATCGTCTTGATCCTCATCAACTTCATTGTTATCATCATCTTCTTCTTCTTCACTATCTTCCAGTCGTTGAAGTTTGTTCTTATGTTTACTGAGCGGAGGCCATTGAGGACGTTTTCTCGAGATATGACTAGCTCTCATTATTGGTTGTGCCTGAGGTTTCCTACTGATTCGAAATGAGTTCAAAAAGTTTGCAGCTGGCGGTCTGTTTTCGTTATTTTTATCGTATCCAAATAAATTCTGTAACATAACTGAAGTGCTTACTGCATCCTTGACTGATTGTGGTGTTTGTATAACTATATTCGATGACTTGTCCGTCAGCAACTTTCTATTTGTGTCAGCATCAGTTTTTTCTAATTTCACACGACTAGACTCCTCCTCAGATTTTAATTTGCTCGTTCTTTGCGTTTCCCACCAATTTTCAAAGGCCAAAAATGCAGATTGTTCAACTAACTTCTTTAGAGTATCTTTCGCTAATATCCTCTTTAATTCGAGACTAATGTCTCTAGCACATCCGGCTTTTACTTGAAATATGAAAGGCAGGTCTTTAGGAATAGCTGGTACCATTGGAACAAACGATTGATTAGCTTGATCCGAAGTATTGTTAGTAGGGAACACATTATTGTTTTGTATTGGTAGTTGCAGGACTTGTTGCATTTGAGCTGGATTACGGACTGTAAATGTGTTGTTTTGGATCATATTGAAAGCCTGTCTCGGCTGTGGCAAGGGATTGAGTATATTATTGTTCATAGGGAAAGGCGGTCTATTCAGTGAAGTTACTATATTTGACGGTGGCACCAACCGCGTGTTTGCATTGTTTGGAAACATAGGTGGAGGAAAAGATGGCCGTGGATATTGTTGCTGCCAATTCATCACACCAGGTGGACGTTGAGTTTCTGGCATCAAACATTGATTCATTGGTAATGGTCCTTGCTGTGGAAAGAATTGAGTTTGCGTATATTGGATATTATTAGGTTGGACATTGGAACGATTAAGGTTGTTTGTTACTGAAGTAGGTGTGTAATTCATGGCATTGTTTACATGCGTTATTGGCTTAGATTTAATATTAAGCTCAACTTTTTGGTCTTCATTAGAACTTATTGATGATAGAGACATAGCATCATCATCATTAGACAGTCTTCTTGATTTTAATTGTGGCGTGTTGACAGGTGATATATCTTCCACTTGCATTGTAGAACTTTCATTATCAGAAATAGCATCAAAAGTTTCAGTTTTCTTTTCAGTAGGGGTCACATCTTTCACAACAGGACTAATAGGTGATATTGAACGAGAGGAATTCGAAACAGGACTGTAAGAAATTCTACTGCCAGCAATGTGTTTCATTTTAGCATATGGACTATTAGGTCTATCTACATCTTGTCTTTTCGTAAGTTCTAGCGGAGTAGCAGGTTTACCATCCTTTAACCAGTTCTTATTTTTTAAGTCGTTACCGGTCGGAGAAATATTCTCATATTCCATTGATGGTGGTGGTGGAGGAGGTGGTAGGGTGTTAATACAAAGTGGGGGCTGGTTAAGCAAGTGAGAAGTCACCCCTGACAAAGTCGACATTGGTTGACTCATCATTGGTGGAGGAGGTGGTGGTTGCTTTTCAGCCTTGTATGGTGGAGTTTGTGATGAATATACATTGTCATGGATGTTAAAACCAGCTACAGGGTGATTCCTTTGCAATGAGCTGATGTTTGGTGTTCTTGGCGTAGACAGATGGGGCGACTGACCTGAAAGTAGCTGATGCCCGGACATACTTTGAGACGATACAAGGGGGTCTATCAATCTCGTCCTACTTTTTGCACATTCTGTTTTAATTTCTTTCAGCATGATAAAACCAGGAGGTTCTGACAAAAGAAAACAACAAAAATAACAAATAACTTGATTATCTTCATTAATAACTTACAAGCTTACCAGAATTTAGAACACCAAGGTACTACCATTTTTTAGATTGAAACGATATACCCAAAAAAAATATCTTGACACAAAAAGCTTCACAATTTCATTACAAGATATACAAGAAGGGCAAGCATTAAGAATTAAAACTTACGTTTTTCTTCAACCCACACAGATATGACTTTTCCCATAACAGTACGTCCGTTTAATGAAGCTATCAGTTTAAAAAGTGGTGTTCCTTCTACAAATACAACTTTTCCAGTGCCTGTATGGCGATTTGTTTTTGGATCAAGATAAACTTTGTACTCTTTAATATCGCCGTATGCTTCACACAGTTCATGAAGGAATTTTCGATCAATATTATCATTCAAGCCAGAGAAACGTACAGTATCACGTGGCATGGGACCAACATAATTTTTGTCCAGCTAAACAAAAACACATAATATCTAACATATTGGTTCCACAAAATTTGAATGTTTTTTATTTTATTTTCTGGTGTTTTTAGCTATTACAGTAGCAGGGCTAAAAAAGAGAAACTCATAATTTTTCACATATATTGTATAAACATCCTTGCCTCACAAGGTTAACATCAAACTAATGATTTATCAGTAACATTATTTCAAGATTTATTGCTAATTTGTACATTCTTGCCAAAAGTTATTAATCGTTATTAATCTCACGTTCACTTCTCAAAATATGTCAATCGCAAAAATAAATTCAGCAAAATTTACAAAACATGACCCAATTGTGATAATAAATTCTGCGAAATTCATTGTTTTTTACCTTCGAACTGTGAAAATTTGTTCCGTGACCATTAATGACTGCAAAAAGTTCTGTCCTTAAGGTAGGATGGAAAGAGAGAAGGCAGCAACATGTTCAACTTTTTTTTTAAGGATCATTATCAATGGAAGGGTAAATAATGACTTTTCCCATCGTACCAACATTGAAAAATGATAGTATATTTCTGCCTGGTATTTTCTAGCTTAAAAAGACCTGTTCATGTGCTTTTGTCAAAGTTGTGTTTTTTCTAACAATCGAGGAATTGTAAAATTCAAGGTCTTGTCCACCGTGCCAATCTTGGGAGATACTAATAACTAAGTGGGTGTTTTTCTGGTCCATTCACACGGACAATCACAGTGAGCGACATTTTTTTCATTTCTTTCATAAAGTATTTCAAAGCTCTTGTCATATGGAGTTTTTTTATGTATTAACCAATCCCAATAGTTCATTAAAGAAGACTCTACTTTGCAGGGATAACAATGTTGCTATCAAAAAGACTTTAAAATAATCACCGAAAACAATAACCATCTTGTCTTCCTGATCAGATTTTGTCTTAACAGACTAAACATGCAAAATAAAAAATTAATTAACCTTCATTTCTGGAACAGGTAGATCGCAAACTTCTATACTCCAGATTTTGCTTTTCTTCCGTCGAGGATCTTTTGGTACAACAGGAGGTTGCTAGAATTTACACAATAAAATTAGAAAAAGAATATAGGGAATTTAAATGAGCGACAAAAAATATTTCAGAAGCTAACGTAAAATCAAACATAAAAATTAGGAGATTTTAGGAGATTTTCCGATGATGTTTTAGGAGAAATTGTGTAACTTCTGCCTAAATGTCCCAAAATTTTGTAGATTTGAAAAAAAGGAGATCTTCACTAGAACCTGAATAATACACCCTTGTTGTGTATAAGTTATCTTAACAGATATCAAGATGAAAAAACTTGTTGTTGTACTACACAACTTAAATACACAAAGGGGAACAAATTTGGTCATTCTCATACTCATGATACAATATCATATTGCCACATCTTGGCAAAGTAAAAGAAAATAGTTGGATTTACCAGTTTTCATTCAGACAGAATTTTACTTTCCACATGACTGGAAAAAAATGAGACATCTAGGAGTTAAACCTAGGAGTTTTTAGGAGAAATTTATAATCTCAAGAGTTACTTAGGAGATTTAAGGAGAATTTAAGAGGAAGAGAGAAATTTAGGACTTTTTGTATATGTCATTTGAGATGTGTAAATGTAACAATTGTACAGATATATGGTTTATATATGATGACTCCAAGCAGTTTAAATTCTCAAATGAAAGGTGTTTGATTAACTGCTCCATAAACATGTTTGTTTCTTGTAAAACGACGCAAATGAATACAAGCTCAAAAGGTATCATGAACAATTATCAAAGCATTCAGTTCTCATAAGCCTGTGTTGTGTTTCTTTCAGTGATTTTCAAAAATCTTGCAAACCGAAATGTTGTTAACAATGATTACTATGGTTTTATTTGCAATTTCATGTTGCTGTTATAAAGCATAAGAATTCCAGGTAAAAATGTTTTACCAGTTCATTTTCTCTATGAGTTCTCTATGATTTTATTGATTTTACAAAAATAGGTCTGCTTTGTCGCTCATCAGAAGTACTTCTGAGGGCAACATTTTATATTTTATCCATGTGCAAAATTACAAGTGTTTTTATGTTGAGAGTCTACATTGCATTGTAGGCTTTTGGAAACATGTGAGAAAAATTTAGCACTTCATGCTAACACTCTTATGCTGGACTGTTGTATATAACAATGAGACTAGAAAGGATAGTGGTACTACCATCTGGTATCATGCCACAAGTTTCCCAACTGTCCATCTTCAGCATTACATACTGCGGGAAGAGTGTGCATGAATGTCAGCTTTACAGCCAGGACATGGGAGAGATTTGGAGTCCTGTGTGTATACACAGACAATATTCATCCTCATAAACTTTCATCACGAAAACCTATACGAAGGAGGTAAGTTCTAAGCTAAAAGGTGAGTACATAAAAAGAAACTTTTCACACCAACATTAAAATGTTATCATGCCACTTTCCCTTTTCCCATTTTGGCCAGCACACTCGAGTATCGTATGAGTTTTAAGTTAAGCCAGTGAAAGCCAAAAGACCAATATCCCAACCGATACACACTTTCATCGTAACCTGAATCGGATTGAGTAGCAGGTTGAGAAATACTTTTCTGGCAGTTGAGACAAGAATACTTAGTTTTGCAGTTACAAGAAATGCAAGACATTTTGAATTAACCTGACTCACAAACAGCAATTTATTTTGCCTAAACTTTGGACCATTCATTCGTATTTAAGAAAACATTTTGTTGCACGTGAGTGAATATTTTTTTTCTTTTATTCAAAATTCTAAAGGGATTTCGCTTAGACTGGAAAGAAGCAAAAAAATATTGGATTGAAAACGAATGAAAGTTGAATATGGTGATCCGTGATTTGATTTTCAGTGAAATTATACTGGACAATTGTTTTACATTGTTCAGGTCTGCTGCTTGTGTGTAGTGGCAATGCATTTGCCAAAACAAAATTTTTGTTTTTTTGCTCGATGACTGAAGTTATACGGTGTATGAATATGTTTGTTTTACAAATATATTTGTGGTAGAAGGACCATGAAAACAAAAGCATGAAATACTATCCGAGAAACAGTGTTTAAGGGTTTAGAGATACTTGTAGTATTAATTTTAAAACTTTTCCCTGGATTTTTTGCTGAAAGAAGATTCAGTTTCAAAGCTCTATCTTAATTTGAGTCATGAGGTCGGTTAAACAGACCTGAAGTCTCATGTCTGGTGCATGGATAACGCCATGACAATTATGACCCCTGACAATTAATATATATAAGACTAAAATAAATAAATTATATACAGGACTTATATATACTTATAATATACATATAAGACTATTTTTAGATTATTTTTCAAGGGTGACCTGTAAGGTAAGAAACATGGGTTTATGTATGGTAGATACGTTGATCTTCTGTTTAGTCGGCATCAGATAAAAGTAACATGTATTGCACACTTTTATTTCTAAACAATGTTTAATGTGAAGTTCAATCCAAGTCTTTTTATCATTTTACGCTTAACTTGGATGTTTACAATAACACTGAACTTGGAACAACTTTTAAACAAGCTTACTTTTCAAAAGGAACAAAAACAAGTCTAGGTAGTAATGATTAACATGAAGTTGCAATCACTTTCATTTAAAATCGAAACAGTCTTACCCCTGCAAGAACTCCGTCGTATCTGGTAATTTTCGTAGTATGTCCTTTCTTCAAGAACGGATCTATAAGCAGCTTGAAATTTTGTTTCACCTCTTCTTTCTTAGGCTTGATAGTAATACGTGGATCAAGAGTTCTGTTCACAAAACTGGACATGGACATCCTTTCGGTATAGCCTGTGTGCAATGTGTTACTCGACAAACCCGCATGAGGGCCAGTCGGAGGGCCTGGTGGTGGTGGAGTAGAATAAGGAGAACCATAGCTGCTGCCTGAAGAATGTTCATGTGATTTCCAATCATTTTTGTGATGACTTTTGTGGTGACGTGGACTATATCTTTCATCTTCATCATATCGACTGCGAGAACTGTATTTGTCGCCTCGTTCTCTATGATGACCACTACGGCGTATATCATGTCTATTATCAGAAGAATGTTTCCTTTGATGGCTCTCGTAACTGCTATCATATCGGTCCTTATTATCAGAAGAATGTTTCCTTTGATGGCTCTCGTTACTGCTAGCATATCGGTCCTTTTTATAATCTCTGTTATTTCGATCATCCACATGGTTTCGATGTCCTCTGTCACAATTATCTACATAACAAATGTGTCAAAAAGGAGTTCTTTAACATGCATGGTGCAATTAGCTGATAAACTCTTACAAGGCAATAATTGATGAGTTTCTACAGAATTAAAGTTAAAGGAATTTGCAAATGTTTTGAGCAAAACTAATACATCACATTATGATGAAGGAAAAAATAACAATTGTGTTTGATTTCAATTAATTTCAGGAAAGAAAAATAGATTTGCAAAAATAAGAACTGAAAGGGGTTTTTTCTGTGATTTTTCAAGATTTTCCAATAAGAAAAAATTTGAACTGATGGAAATTTGCGATTATCCAATGTGTTTCGAAGATAAGAAAGAGTACCTCAATATATTTTGTTATCAATAATCTAAAAAGTAACAGTTTTTACAGTTATTGTGCACGTTTAAAAAAACATCACAAATTAAGTACTCACAAGAAGTTGTGAAATTATATAATCTCAAAATCAGGTACATTTTTAAGATCACTATTTTTTATTTTTCGGGGGTCAACTTAGAACTTTAAGTGTATAAAATATATATGTATTGAAGTTATTTGATAACTAAGATATTGAATTGATAATATATATATTAACTAAGAAGCCATCTCGGTGATGTAGTTGAAAACTTATATGAAAAATGGAGAAACTACATTTTAAAATACAAGACATTTTGGTACAAACCTTCCTCAGACGTAAAAATTACAAGCTTTTTATAGGGACAAAATCATTGAGTCGTAAAAATATATAAAGTATCGAGAGATTTGTGTTAATCACAGTCCAAAGAAATAAAAAAATAAAATTTCATGATTTGATTTCCAACGGTGGGTATATAAATATATATATATATTTTTTTCAAAATCGCGAAATTGGATATAATCTTCAAAAAAAACTCTTACCCATTCATTGGCTAGGGATTGGTCAGCGGATGAGCGGTTAGTTTTTCTCAAAATGTATTCTAAGGGCAGAAACTTACTCGAAAGTTTATGTCTTGGAAGGTTTTAGACCTGCAAATCACAGTTTTTTCCCCACAAAATTTCGAATCATTTTCAATTCGCATAAGTTTTTTCCCTTCTATAAATAGGGTAATTTGAACAAACTGAAGCAATTCACAAGAAGAAAATAAGTCATATGTTTAGATCATCAATTACAATGACTTTTGGTGACTTAAATTAGACATGTATGGATAAAAAATGCAATGATCCATTTCAACAAATAATATTTAAATAATAATTTAAAGGAGAATTAAGCCTTCAAATAAAAATTCTGGTTGATGACAATGATCTAGACTTAAGACTTGAGTCTAGATCATCGTCATCGAAGTAGACTTGAAAACACGCATTTTGGTATTCCTGTACATGTTGCATTTATGTCTCAACTGTGCAGTTCTTTAAACAGTCAGTATACAACATCGACGCTACTAGAAAGTGTATACCAAGTTATTGTTCGCCATAAAAAATATTCTCTAAATATTTTACAACAGCTTCTCAAAAAACTGTCATTTGTGAAAAATTGCCATTAATTTCATGATTTTTCATGTCCTTGCGAATGTTTCTGCCTGCCAAATAAGGCGTTTATAGAAGTTTTTAGTTTGTCTGAAACTAGATAAATTTTAAAGCAAATTTTGAACCTTAACTTTTGCATCATTTATGTTGCTATGCAACCAGTTTTCTCAGCGATTTTTTCAAATGCAGATTTGCAAAGAACAATTGACCACGCATCACAAAGTTTGAAGATCGCAATATTTTTTTCTTTTATAGGAGGTATTTATAGCTAAACTTTTTTCCCCAAAACATAAACTTCACATTGACATTAATAATTTTATTTGAATAATTTGTTTCTACGGAAGACCACCACTGGGTATTAAGTGAAAGACTATATGCGACAAACCTGAAGGAAATAAAATGTGCGTGTGTGTGTGTGAATCAACAGTGTTGGAAAAAATGACTCTGCTAGATCAGTGCACTATGATGCTTGTATCGTACCTTCAGAGCTTAGAATTACTTCTCAAGATGGCAACATAGTAGTAAATATGTCGTAATGCATGGTTTTGAATTTTGGAGAGAAAAAAAACATTATTCGTAAATATTACTGATGTTTTTATTGAATGTTTTAAAACACAATTGTTAAATTGGAATATATCACAATTTAATTTAGAGATCCTCCACTGTGGTAAAAAATATTACTGCAATTGAAGGGCTCCTTTAATTGAGGGATCCCTCATTCTATTATTGTTTTCCCCTAAACTGACTCTCTCTTCTCTCTCTTTGCCTATTATGATTCATATTGCATTTTCTTTTCTACATACTTGTTTTCCATTGTAATAAGATAGAGGGGGCGGGTCCCTCAACAAAGAATATGTAACAGCTAATTTCATGCATAGTACCTGCAAAACTATTTTCTGAAAAAGAGTTATGAAGATGATGCTGACTCTTTGAATCCGAGGATGGTCTTCTTTTGGAGTCATACCAATTTCTATCAGTCATCACGATCACATCAGATTTTAGTAGTTATAGGATCAAAACTCATTCTTTCCATTATCGCATTCCATCAAAAAACGAATGCAACTTGGACCTTTATTTCCCCGACAGTGTTTCCAAACCAAACTTTCCCTCCATACAGATTTTTGTCTTGTTTAACATTTCACATCCCACAATGCTGTGTTACATCACTATAGTATCTAAAACCAAGACCTTAAATCTACATTATATATGCAAACTTTTAATTTCATTAATGCAAGATCCAACATTACAAACTTACTTCAGTTTCGTTCACACACTATTTAATAACATTAGTGTTTAAAATGAAGGTTTGTGTCATCATATCTATCCAAAAACTCTCTGTCAGAAGTATTTCCCGCTTTCAAACCCGCAAGTATGCATTTTCAAATATCTGCCATAAGCTCCGCAAACCTTAGAAATTAAAGAGAATTCCTAGAAATCCTATTACGTCACAATATAATTTTGACAAAGTCAGGTTTTCCTTCAACAACACAACACATAACACGGATGATAATGGAATAAGAGTTACTATTTTTCACAGGTATTATCATGATTTCTACTTCGAATGGCTATATTATCTGACTCAATTGAATTAGACCTTTTTTCACATTAATATTTTTTCTTCTCTCCATCGTTGTTTTAAGATGTATTCTGTCCGGTGTTTCGTCATAACTTTTAATGACTGGAACCATCTAGAGGATAATAAATAGCTGTAAATCATGCAAGCTTTGGTTTATTTATTGTGTACATTGTGAACCACAATCACCTTGAGGGTAACAAAACTAATATTGTGCAAAAGGGGAACACACGATTTCAGAGATAATGCAGCCATTATGGATTCTATTGTGATTATGGTTCGCTGGTAGGGCAAGTTGCAATCCGGCTTCCCCTTACAGTACAGGAAAAATTGATTAAAAAGTCCTGTTTTTCTTCCAAAACGTTTATTGCAAAGAATTTGCTGAAAATCTAGCAACCACGTATCATTAAAAACAAAAACGACAAAAGAAATTATCTTGTAAAACCATTGTCCATCTTATTTTCACCTTGCATAATGAAAACACAAAAGAAACAATTGTGTTACTGATAGGAATCAGTGATCATAATTTGATTGGTGAGTTTAAGATTAAACTTGTAGGTGTGAGTTTATTTGTGAATCCACATCCGTACCTATTAGTGCCATATTAACAATTTACGGGATCTCGCCTGGGAGCATGAGAAAAATTGAGAAAATTCATTAAAAAGTTTTGTTTTTCATCCAAAAAGTCCCGACCAAGTGCAGAAAATTGTCCTAAACAGTCCAGAATGAAAATAGGTATAAGAAGAAAACGAAAATCAACAATCAAGACATCTTTGCACGACATGCTTAACTTCTCCAATGTAAACATAGCGAAAAAAACGTATATCCAGTGAAATCTACCCCACTGATATAATCAAAAACATCAAAATACATAATGGCTACAGGATCTTCTGTTGCACCAATGATTTCTGTCTGTGTTTTGATATATTTCAATTGAATCAAATTTGTTATTGTTTCATATTTTGTCTTCAATTAAATATCCTATTTTTGTTGTACTTTTTGCATTTCAGCATTTATTTGTGCCAAATCTTTTGAGAATAGTTTTCAACTATAGACTATAGATAATATTAATGTAATTTTTCAATACTTATCAATAATTTTATTGGTATTGCAGTGATAGGATTTTTCATTCTTTTTTTGTCAATAAATTTTCATTGTTATTAAAATAATGTTTTATCGATATTACTGCTTGTAGTGGTGTTCTTTTAAACCATTGCATATACATTGTAATCTACATGTTTATCATGCAATGTTTGTCCAGATAATTGTATGTTGTGTAGTTTTTTCTTTGTTTTACATACAACGCTAATAAGATTGGACAGATGAGGATTGTCTTTCATTGTGAGTAGATAATCATCTAGCATCCCTTTGAATTTCTCAATCGACATGCCAGTAACATTCCTAGTTAACAGAGGAAGTTTATTCCAATTGAAGTTTGAGCTGGCACTGTCTTTTTCGGGAAAGGCATTGCGTACAGAAGCCTTCCATGTCTTCCAGAGTCATGAGTGACAATGCCAGTATCAGGAACAAGACCTTCAAGTTGCTTCCATATGTACATTACTCAATACCTGTCACACACCCTTTTCCAAAGGAGCTACAACATGGATCATGTGATCTTAAGAACTATGGTGCCGCACCAAAATTCGATTTGAGGCGAGTAGAAATGAACACAGAGATAAGAGAAGAAAAAGAGCTATATAAACAACAGAAACTTTTTCATAACAAATTGGCTATTTATTTATTTATTTATTTATTTTGTGAATATTTATACAGGATAAACACGTCAGTGTCAAGGCATTGCTATTAATGTGTGTCCTGTGTCTTAATTCATATATACAAATATAATGTGTTCAAAATACTAAAGTCCAAAAATCTAAATATACAAAATGAAAGAAATGATCGAAAAAGTGGGACTAGTGGCACAGAGTAACAAAAGACACTCACAAGGAACCCTCTAAAACACTACACTCTGGTATGGAAGCAAGCAAAAAGCACTCTTCCACCACTCCACTGCAGTCTCTATCCTGCAAACTATAAGTTCTTGAAAAATTTGGATACTTCTTTCCTAAAGTCAAGCCCGCCAGCTTCTCGCACTTTCATGGTAAAGAATTGAAAATTCTTGCACCCATGAAAAAGAACCCGGAGCGAGCATACTCCAGCTTGACTTTAGGAAGTTTTATTAATTTCCCGTTACTTCGTGTTGTTCGAGTGTGTTCCAGCAATGAGATATAGTTCTTGATACTAGGACTTGTATGTCCTTTTAAGCATTTCCAGACGAAAAGCACAGCATGGCTATCAATTTTGTTTCTTAGGGTACAAGATTTTGTTCCAAGATTTTTGAAGCTCTTCAGTCTAGCAAGCTTAGCTTATTGTTCTGAGTTCTAGTTAAGTTCAGGTTAACAATACAGTTATATGTTAAAAGTGGCACAACCATCAGCTCGTAAACAGATTTACATGACTCATGTGTCAGATAACATTTTAGGCATTCTAGTAGACGTAGACATGATGTCGCTTTTTTTTTATACGATTTAGTAAAATTATCATTAGAATTCAATACTGGATCGACGGTTGTTCCAAGGTACTTGCACGCTATTGTTTGATTCAAAACCTGTTGGTTGTACACGATTCTAAGACACCGATCTACTTTTGCAAGCCTCTTTGCTGTGCCAAACAACATTACCTCCGTTTTGCCTTTGTTAGCATTTAATATTAGCTCGTTGTTGGTCATCATTTAGACGGTTTTCAATAATATGAAAGACATTTGACGCAAAATAAATAACCACAAACAACTGACTGTTCACATGATATTGTATTATCGTAGCTCACAAACTGCCGACAAGCAAATAGGTAGTCATACCATATGAAGGTAGCTTTGACAGTAGTAACCCGTGTCCTACAGTGTCAAATGCCTTGGTTAAACCAATAAACACAGCACCTACTAGCTTACCTTGATCACCATTTTTGCGAATGTCATCAAGGAGCAAAGTGGCAGCCATTTCTGTTGATCGATTTCGTCGGTATCCATACTGGCAGTTGGCAATTAAGTTGAACTTTTCAAGATAATCCATAAGTTGAGAATGTATAGCCCTTTCTTAAATTTTGGAATGGACTGGTAATATAGATATTGGACAATAGTTGTTGGGATCTGTCCTGTCACCAGATTTAAAAATTGGAATCACCTTTGCTACTTTCCATTTGTCAGGAACTACTCCAGTTTTTAACATAAGATTTATAAGATGACAAAGCTGGTTAGGTAAAACGTCACCACAATCTTTCAGGAGTCCAGGTGGTAGATTATCTGGGCCAGTAGATTTATTTCGCTTCAACAAAGGTAACTGACACTCAACCCAAGATTTAGAGACAAACTGAAATTTAAACTTAGAAGTAGTTCTAATACCTTGGCTAGATGGTTTCCACCATGTATAATTCCTCAATTTAAAACACTGGCTTTTCAGTTTGGATGCAATGGTTGTAAAGAAGAAACAGAAAATGTCAGCTTTACTTTTTTGTTCGATGCTATTGATAAATAGAACAGAAGAAGACTAGCCCTTTCACTTACCTGGCATAACTTCTTTAATATGCTTCCCAAAACTTCTCGGGTCTTTTGCGTTTTCATTAAGCAAGTTTTTGTGATATGTGCTTCTTGCAGATGTTATTTCATTATTACACGTATTTTTTTTTTCTTTTATAGTAAGACCAATCAATTTCTGTATTACTTCTTCTGGCCTTATCTTGTCCATTCATTTGGGCATTCATATCATTTGAAAGCCAAGGACAAGGTTGTCCTTTAATCTTCTTCTGTATATGTGGACCATGTGTATCGAATATTTTATTTAAAACTGAAGTAAAATACTCCAATGCAGTATTGACATCACTCATCTTATAGAAGGAATCTCAATTTTCATTAAGCAAATCCTGCCGTAAGGTATCATGGTTGTACTGTGAGTAATTGCGACAATGTATGGTCTTATGATGGTACTTTTGATGGTTTAGCTTGCGGACACAACCTACCATGTTGTGGTCGCTTAGACTTAATGGGATAACGTCGGTCGTGCTGATGTTGGATATCGTGTTGGTAATTATGACGTCTATTAATGTGCTTGATATTATTATTATTATTATTATTATTAAGCAATATTTATACAGGTTGCAATACATACATATTCACATATATACATATTTACACTTCAACAAACTTAATTGCTGCTATCAATGTGTGACCTGTTGCTAAGTACTTAATGTATAATATATATCAAATTAAAAGCATATAAAAACTATTTATTTACGATAAAAGTGTAAAACTATAATGTTTTAAAATGTTCTTCTAGTAAAACATCAAAATTGGTATCGGAAGATCTGATTGTAATAGGCAAGTCGTTGTACACCTTTGCTCCCTGATATTTAAACGCTTTTTTACCGAACTCCAACTTGATTTTAGGGAGTTTCAAAAGTCTATTTTTGTTTCTAGTGTTCATATCATGAGTGTTCACAGAAAAATAACCATGTAAGTTACTGCAAACATCGTCCTTTATACACTGTTTCACCATTTTACAAGCTCTTTTCTTCCTCGTTTTTTCAATACTAGTTACTTTCGCGTTTCCCCCGATAGTTGTTTTAGCTCTCTTTTCGATGCATTTCAACTTACGCTGTTGTGTTGCAGTAAGCTGGAGTTGTATCAGCGTGCTGTACAGGAGAATTGGTACGATTACCATTTCAAATATTCTATGGGCAGCATCCTTGTTTAAGTACTGTCTCATTTTCTTCAGAAGATTTAAACGACCAGTTGCCTTTTTGTACGCCTTTTCAAAGTTCTTATCAAGCGTTAACGATTGATCAAGGGTGGTGCCAAGATAACAATATGCATCGGTGTGATTGATTGGTTCCCCATTCATCGTTAGTTCCATTGTTTTCTTTTGGGAGAGACGTTTCGCTGTACCAAAAAGCATCGACTCTGTTTTGCCTGGTTTCAAATTGACGATCAGTTCATTTTCTTCGAAATACTTTTCTAAGATTTTAATTTCATAGTTCAGAACGTTTTCAATCTCCTCAGCATTACAATGTGAATAATAAATAACAGTATCGTCGGCGTACTGAATGCATTTGGACTTCTGAAGTTGTTCCGGAAAGTCGTTAAAGAATATCAAAAAAATAAGTGGTCCCAATATAGATCCTTGCGGTACTCCACATGAGAGATGGAAGTCTGATGACCGTTGACCACCAATTGTGACTAATTGCTTTCTGGAAAATAAATAATCTGTAAACCATTGCAATTCTGTAGCTGAGATTCCATACGATTGAAGCTTTTTCAACACCAAACTGTGATTTATAGTGTCAAAAGCCTTACTCAGGTCTAGAAACAGGGCGCCGGTCAGTTTACCATTGTCTCCATTTTGTCTGATTTCATCCACGAAGATCGTTGTTGCGATGTCAGTAGATCGTTTAGCTCGGTAGCCAAACTGGTAACTGTTCAGCAGTTTGTTACTTTCCAGGTACGACGTTAATTGGGTATGTACAGCCTTTTCCAATACTTTGGATAAGACAGGTAGTACCGAAATCGGTCTGAAGTTCTCAACTTTTGATGCATCACCTGATTTGTAGATTGGTACGATTTTTCCAGTTTTCCATATTTCTGGGACTGTACTGGTATGGAGAGATAAATTGACAATGTGATGAAGTGGTTTAGCTATGGAGTTTCCACAATCCTTCAGCAGCCTTGCAGGGAGTTCATCGACACCTGTTGCTTTGTTCTTTTTCAATGATTTCAGAAAGCTTTTAACAAACACCATGGGCACATAACGAAATTTGAAAGTTCTACGAGTACGTTTTGTGACAAAAGGTGATGGTTTCCATATGCAATCTTTGAGCTTGAACGTTACTTTTTTAAGGTTTGACACCACGGATGAAAAGTGATCTCTGAAGCTTTCAGCTTTACGTTTGTTTCTGGTTACATCATTTATAGTGTTAGAATTAGTGCTGCATTTTGTTGGAAAAATTCCTTTTACTGCCTTCCAAAAAGATTTTGGGTTGTTGATATTTTCGTTTAACAGGTTTTTCGTAAATAACGCTTTCGATTTTCTCATCATGATGTTGCATTGGTTTCTCAATATTCGGTACTTTTCCCAATCCATTGCATTATTGGTTTTCCTAGCTTTCCTTAGCCGTCTGTCTCTTTCATTCATCGTATTTTTGATGTTTTCAGTCATCCATTCGCACGGTTTACTTTTAGTTCAATTTGTTACAACAGGTGCATGTTTGTCAAAAATGTTTTTTGCTATAAAGTTAAAAATGTTCACGGCATCATTTACATTTTTCGCGGTTAGTACTGGTATCCAGTTTACTTTTTCAAAGTCGGACTTCATTTTGTCAGCATCATACGTTCGATAATTTCTACACGTTATATTTTTGGTAGGAAATTTCTTGTGATTGATTTTTCTTACGCAAGCTACCATATCATGATCACTCAAACTTGTTGCTATGACATCACTGGACACAATGTTTTCAGGTTTATTTGTTGCAATAATGTCAATGAGTGATGTTGTTTCCTTTGTTACACGAGTCGGGTCTTTTATAATTTGTGTTAAGCCGTTTTGATGAATGATTGATTTGAGGTCATTATTTTCATTTGATTTTAAGTAGTCTACATTCATATCTCCCAGTAGTATTAACTCCTTTGATTCATTACAATAAGATGATAATGCCTCTTCGAATGTTTCATTGAAGTTCTTTGACAAATATTTTGAGGAGTTTGGAGGCCTGTAATGAGTAGCAATAATAATGTTAGTTGACTCGTTGACGATTATTTCTATGACAATATTTTCGAGATCTTTTTCCAAATCAAATCGCCGAATATAATTTATTCTTTCTCGAACATAAACTGCGACACCTCCACCGATTCCTTTACTTCGATTTCTGTTCTCAAAATTATAGCCTGATATCTTGTACAATTCTGCATTATTTTCATTCGCAGTAATGTGTGTTTCGGATAGTGTTAACACATCAATGTTTTTGTGTGATAAAATTTCTTGAACCCCACAAAAATTGTGCAAAAGTCCACGAATGTTTTGATGTAGAATATTCAAACCTTTTGTCTTTAAAAATTCTTTGATAGCGGTCTTTTTATCATCAATAATTGTCTCACGATTTCCATTTTGCAGTAGTAAACAAACTAGAACGATAAACATGACCGTCCTCATTGCCGCCATTATCATATCATTCATTATCATATATCGGTTATTCTAGTGGGACGTGTAATAACTTGCTCAAATCCGTACAGTTTAATAATATCTTTTATGTCCTCCTTATCATTCTTTAAAAAGTTAGCATTAAGGTCTCCCAGGAGAATTACTTCTTTATCAAGTTCAGTGACAGTCATTAACATGTTGCTAAATGTTTCATTAAAAGTATTTGACAAATAACGTGAGTTTCCAGGGGTTGATACATACAGCAAATAAGAAAGCTTTTGGCTGTATTTGGAAAAATTTCTAACCATATAGATTCTATATCATCATTTTTAAGGTCACGTTGTTCTATCCAAACCACATCCGATTTTATATAAACCGCTACACCTCCTCCTTTACCTGTAGGTCTGTTTTTCTTGATTAATATGTAACCCGGAATCATGTACAAACTTTCACTGTCAGTGCAACTGTCTTGAATTATATGTGTTTCTGATAACATTAAAATGTCAATTTGTTTGTAGGTTTCAAATGTAGTTAAGAGGTTTGAAAAATTCCCAAACAAACTTCGAATATTTTGATGAAAGATCTTTAGACCTCGTTTCATGCAAATCCTTTTCATTCCCACTGGCCCAGGACATGCTTCCATGTCACCACACATAAGTAATAACAATGCAAGAACAGATCGTTTTGAACAGCAAATTGCTGGAAAATCCTTTCTGTAACAAAACAACGATGAATAAATAAAAGTTTCATCATTTCTGAACATATCCCTTCTTTGTAACGTTAAACTTATACTATCAGGCTTCTGAAAAGAAGGTTTTCTACCGAGAAAAACCACATAAACAACAAGACAAACCAGAGCTTCTCGAAACACGTCCAATCGCTAAGGCGCCATTATGAATTGAAAGATTGTGTCACAACCATCATGTATTTTTTAACTTCTAATTTCTTTCTAAACACAAGATATGAGCTTTTAAAGTTTTATTGTAGTTGCCATGGTTTTGAAATTTGTGACAAAATTTGTAACTGATGCTAACTGTTAATTAGGCGTAAAGCAGTTACAGTACAGTAACTATTCAGACTTTGAATAACGAAGTGAAAAGACCAGTTCATATTATTATATATGACTAGCTGCCTGGGTAAAACATTTTTACTGATGCAATTCTCATTCAGTCTACAGTACAGCATGATAGAAACGTTACATGTCCGCATAAGATAATTAGCTTTCACAAAGGGTTGACGGCATTTTCATCCAGTTCTATCGTATGTCTAAACAAACTGCGTAGAATACAAAATATTTTTAATAATGACTTCATATAACATAAATCTATAAATGAAAATCTTTTCTGTTTCCATGTAAAAATTCATTCCTGCGCAGACGCGTATACAGAGTTTCTTTCTGGCTGTACTTTACCCGGGCATATTAACAAAAGAACTTGTGAATAAAAAGGCCTCTACATGTCACTACTAGAAAAAACTTATTAGTCTGTATCATAAAGACAAAATAAGATTGAATAAATAAAAAAATAAAACAGATAAAACTGAAGCAAAAATATAATCATACCTCCTTGTCTATTCGTAAGATACACCACTCTTATACAGTTATTTTTAACAACTTTTAACTAATCTTACTTTTTCTTCCTTCTTCGTCAACAAACAGAAATGTAAACATTTGACACAATGCAATGGTTTTCCCCTATACTAATACGCATACAGATAGGAAACCGTTGCCGCATTTGTCTATTAAACAAATTTGACATTTCTTCGTTTTATCACTTAGGACCAGGGTTTAAAACTCTTATAGTATTAATATATAGATAAGGAATCATAGTATGTTACTTGGAAGATATAAAATGTAAAAAATTGACCATTAGGAGTTCAAAAATTTACAAACAAATCGTTAGAGTGTTAGAGAATTAAACAACATCAATGCTACCAGAATAAATGTTAGAAGATAAACTTGTTTGATAAAGAAGTCAGTGGATAGAAGAAATCTAATATCCAATCATACAACAACAAACGCATCAAAGAAAATGTTTGGCTTTTTTCACGTGCACATAATTTAATGAGGAAAAAAAACTCTGTTTGATCATGTTAGCGTCTATTACGTCAAAATTTTCTTCGTTCTCCACCATACGGCCTTTTTCACTAACATTAAAAAGGCTTTAATTTGGTGTAAATAAGCAATAAATTATTTTTCTTCAAACTTTTTTGTCTTTAACCACTACTATCCTTGGTATTTTCAGTATAATTTTTTTTCCAAACCTCAATTTCCCTTTAAGATCTTTCAACAATTCAGGATAAGATTTGTCTCTCACAAGTTCAGTTTCTTCATCTAGTTTCAATGCATCTAGTAATCATCTGACAATTCAGTTCGTAATTGGATCCATTAGGAAAGATTTCTTGTGGGATCTTTATAGTGTCTGAAGGTTCGGTAATAATACCGATGCGAATTGTTGAGATAAGAGTTCAGTCATGATTTTACTATCATAAACATACTCTCCAGTATCAGTTTTTAAGGGACTGATTCCTTGCTTGAGTTTTGAGTACTTTTTATCATTGGGATAAAAGTATTTTGGATTCTTGTTAATGGATTTTACAGCTTTGTGTTCTTCAAATAATTTTGATTGTTTACGTGATTCTTGAAGTGTTTTTTCAATTTCAGTAAGTTTCTTTTTTCGTTAATAGTTTACTATCTTTTTATGTTATTTTCTAATTTCTTTTTTCATTAACAATCATCTGTCTTTAGAAATATTACTCTTTTTTGTGAAATTTTTTTATTCTGGTACATGTTTTGGTATCACATTATAGTTTAAAGATATTATAGATAACATTTCATCAGCAAGTAGGTTCTGAAATTTTTCTTCCCAATTTATATTTTCAACTTCATATTTTATATTTTCAACTGTATTACATTCCAGTTAACACTGTTAACACTTTATAGTAGACTTGGTACATATGATTTAAATAATATTTCATATAATACACATGCATTTGAAGACTTTAAGCCTTTGATTTTATCCTGTGTACTCTTTATAATATTGGTAAATGGTATATATATTTTTTTTAGAAACTCTGGACAATTTTGACCAAATTGAAATAATAGATTTGATTAATTGCTTGATTAATATAATCTTTGTATATTGAATCATTTTTTGTAGGTATAAAACACAAGTTTTCCATAATAATGGCAGCTACTGATCCAGCTGGAAAAGTTATTATCTGGGAATATCAAAGCGATATTCCCGGTTTATTCTCACCATATTCAGATAAAGTGAGCAATTATGTTGAAGACCAACATGTCAAAGATCCTACAGGGAAAGTTCTGTTATCAAATGTTGAACCACTTTTAAAAGAATATGAGTTGGATTTTTCTTCTAATGTTCAATACAGTAACAGGAGTATGTATGGGTATTTATTATGATTCATTGCTTGTTTACTCTTGTTACATTTGCGTGATAATTTCTTACCATATAATGTAAGAAATGTTTGCATGAATTAAATTTCATCAGTCAGGAAAAATTGATTTTCTGTGGAAATTTAAATTATCATGGATAAGACATGGAGGCAAAAGGTACTTCTTCTAATAAGTTCAGTGAAATCTAATATTTGTGGGGAATTGATTTTGCGAATTCAAGACAAATTGGCGAACTTCGCAAAATTTTCTTCCAGCAATAACATGAATTCAGCTTGTCTATTTTTATGTCATTATGTTTTCCAAGGTGGCTCACAGCGTACAGTTCGACGACAACTCTATGATGAATCAACTGATATTGGTTCTGGAATTAGTTGGGAGTGGATGACAGATATTGGTTGGGTTAGCTATGATGTTGAAGCCTCTAGTGCTATTGAAACTGCCTTTTCGAAAAATGAAGCTGAAATTGATTTACGTAAGTATATTATTATATCATATTATTTTATATTATATTATATAATATCATATTATATTATATTGTGGTGTGAACTTACTTTCTTAATTGCTGACTTTGAAATGTAATTAATAATAATTAATTTTTGAAAACAGCCAATTCAATTTTGTCGTAGCAGGCATATTTTTATGGGAAGAAAGGTAGAAAAAAGACATTTGTTTTCTGATCAAAAGTTTTATTACATGTCTGCAATAACTTCAGAAAATAATATAGCTTCATTGCACTCCTCGTTAAGAATTTACGCCTTGCCACTCGCTGAATCATCTTGAAAATAATTGAATTTCCATGTTTAAAACACGTACAGAAGTTTGGGTGAGTTTTTGGGTGAGGATGCTGAGCAAACAAGAATGAAAACCCCTATAAACATCTGAAGCAATCGATGAAGCTATCTATGATAAAACAACAATAACAATGGAAACATACATATTCAAGGTTGAAAAGGTTGAGAAAGCATCCCGACCAAGGAAGATTGCTAGCTAATAACTATGATGGATGACAAACAATGATGGCAGACAAGAGTTATGAATAGTTACCTCAAGTTTTTGCATTGATATCACTAAAAACATTAATACCTTGTTCCATGAACTAAATAAAAGGCTAACTTAACAATCAAGCCTAGCATCTTGTCTAGCAGAAAGATCTTTTATGACGGATATTACTTCAAAAAGTTTGAAACTAAACAAATTATTTTAAGAAATTTTAGTTGGAAGTCGTTCTCTATAAAGAAGTATCATGTCAAAACACAACTATTAAATCTCTACACAGACATCTCTTTATAATTTTTTAGACTTTACCAAGGACATTTTGCAACCTACCAAAATTTAATGTGCGTGTGCGTCTTGTTTCTGGATTATAATTATCATTGGAGTGTCCAAACTCATACCAAAATTGAGACTTTCATACCAACACACTGTTAAAGTCACACTGTTAAGGTTTATTTATGTCCAACTTATTTTGATAACTCGTTTATATTTAACATTTAATTACATATGTTTAATAACGCAAGAATAACAATGACATAAGTGAAAAGATTGTATTCTGAATAAGCTCAATGCAAAGATGTTAGAGTGTTAGGATTGGGAAAACCGTGGGTCTAAAGCACAAGGGAGATCCCAAAGAACAAACTGGAGCACACCAGAGGAACAGGAATCAGCAGCTGCATGGATGCGATATTACCTTTAAAAAAACGAAACAAAGTTAGTAAACAACAAGGGAGGGGAAGCGAGTTGGACAACAGTCTGACAGGGAGTGGGATAAGAGAGACAAGCCCATATATAGACATGAGTCTTTGTATAATGAATAAAGGTGAGACAAGGTGATCTTAGGCAATTGCGTGTTTACAATAAATATGTAAACACGCAAAGGGGAAGGAAGGTAGGCAGCATGACACTGACAGCGACAATGTAATTAACTATAGTACCTAACTACCATTACGAAAATCCTATGTCCATTGTGCTTGAAAGCTCTTTTCATACAAAAAGAATTTTCTTTATTTTTATCAAAAGCAATATTTTAGACATAGGACACTTTTGTTCTCAACTTATGGTATGAGCGTAACATTTTTCTTTGTGATTGAAATTACTGAAGGATATAATAAGTAGCGCAGAAAGTGATTTCCATGCACTGTGTTTTGGTTATCTTTTAGGTAACCAGTTTGAAACTTGATTCGATTTGATGAGATAGGTTTTCTTTATTCATTAGAGACCTTAACATTTGGTTTGCCGAACGTTGTTATGATTCAAAAAGGTTACCAAAGAAATAAAAACTCCGGCTTTGTCAGACCAATTCAAAGAAGAGCTGTTAAATATAAATCTTCAACACCAATACCAAAACCATCTGTTAGAAGTAAGTGTATGATTACTTGAATCGATGAAACTTTCGCAAGGAAGAAAATTTAGGAATTTTATTATCTACTTTCATGAATTTGAAAATTGATTCACGAGATAAAGTTCCGCAAAACGCCAATGTTTATTATCCAAAAATTTTGGTGGAAAATATTTTTTTTTAATTATGGACTGAATAAAGTTTTGCAAATTGACATATTGAAGGATCTTCGCAAGACAAACTTTTGCGAATGGAAATCTTGAAACTATTTCGTGAGTCAAACTTGCATTACAAGTGTACTAATTAAGGTACACTTGTACGTTAGTGTACTAACTGTGTACTTCGCGAAAGTTTCTCTCGCCAAAGGTTTTCTGATTAAAGTATTCCATATTTTCTGCCTGTTATGGGAATGGTGCAATAAAATTGTCTTTACACAGTAGTACAGTCGATAAGGCCTTCATTAAAGGGGCTACGACACGAATCACGAATCAATATGTAAACAAACACAACAATCATGTGATTCATGTTGTAGCCCCTTTAAGGTATTTTCCAAGATCATATACACTGATTTTTCTTATTCACATCCTTTTGATGTTAAAAGATCATTATCATGTAACAATCCTTTATATACGAAGTAAAAACCCGATCTAACTGCATTACAAGTATACTGATGACTGTTAAGCACTATCAGCTAGAATAACTCATTTTAACACTCAGGATACCTCTGTTGTTGTTTTCTTTACAGAAAAGAAAGTCCAAACTACAAGCAGCACTCCATTAAATGGTATGTTTGCAAACTAAATGCTCTCTATTTATTTTAAAATTAAATGGTATGTTTGCAAACTAAATGCTCTCAAATTATTTCAAAAACATATTTGCCTTAGATATATATATCTTCCTTTTTGACGATTTTCAACATTCTTTGTGTTTTATTGAAAACGCTTTAGTTCTAACGAATCTAATAATTTCTGCAATAATGTGCAGATATCAGAAGAAATCATTTTTATACAGGAACAGACTCAGTGACAACGACATCTGCAACTTCGACATCGACAAGAAAAAGAACAAAGTCGTCAAAGTCCGTTGAGCTAATTGATAAACCGTTAAACCCTAACATTGGAAAATATTGTACAATCATTACAAATCCTAAGGAAGGAGAGGTATTTGTGCTATTACAAACACATTTCGCTGAATGGACACTTCCCCGACGGACACATCCCCGAATGAAAGTTCCCCGACAGACAAATCCCCGACAAGATGTATCCCTGACAAGACATTTTCCTGAAACTAGGATCCCCGACTAGAAACTTCCCCGACGGACATTTCCCAGACCAAATAACTTTCATTCGAGGATTTGTCCTCAGGGAAATGTCCGGTTATCATTACAAACATCCATGTTTTTGTTAGTTGAAGGTCACTTTTGGTTTTCTGTTTGGCATCACACCATGTCACTCTAAGTGCTTTTATAATGATTGAGATTGTTAATCCTGCACGTAGACCAATTACACTTTCTCCATAATCATTAAAATTCAAAATGATAATGAAAAAACTGATCACGTGATGCGTAATGCTATTCCATTTAGGACTGTGCAATTTGCTTAATATCATTGGTGGATGATGACGATGCTTGTGGTGTTATTGATCGCATTGTTCAACTTAAAAAATGTAAACACAGCTTTCATGAATCGTGCATGGAAGCATATTGTAAACAGGGGCAACAGGTGTTCATTTTTTCTATTTGTTTATTTAGTTTTGATTCTTTGAAAAATGAACAATATAGTTAATTCAAGTTAATTGGGTTGTCAGCCTGAAGAGTTTGTCCAACACATGCAAGCATGAAAGACAATCACCCTCCGGTACTTCATGTTTATAATTATAGAATGGATGTATTCAATGTCCAATATGCAAAAAGATTCATGGAATAAAACTTGGAAATCAACCACGAGGAAGGATGACTATATCAACAAGCATGAAGAGCTCTGTGGCTGGCTGTGAAGGCTGTGGTATGATAACGATAACCTATGATATCAAGTCCGGAATTCAGGTGCGATTTTATGCAGTTCCATGCAACTTATTGAAATTGTTGACAGAGCCCATTATAAGTGTTTCTAAGGAAAAAAACTTTCATGAATTTTATTTTTACCAGAAAATGAACAAAACATATTTTTTTAACCCTTAAATTTCGCCTATCCTATTTTTAATTTCATCTATTATTGTGGCTTTGGTAAAAATGAGGCAGAATTAGATCTATATTAAGCATCAAGGCATGAGTATCTCAGTACGACTAAGCATTAAATCAACTCAGAAGATCTTGTATGCATTACACTTGGCTGTTAATGGAATTTCTCCTTACCTTCGAGTACATTTAAGGACTAAAACTTTCGCAAGGAGAAAAATCATGAAATTGCAAAACAAAGGAAAAGATGAAAACTTTAAATTAAATTAATAATGATATGTACTGCTTCTACCTTTACATTTTTATCTTTTTTATAAGAAAGAATTTTTCACGAACTGAAAATTATCCATAAATTCCTGAGAAACGTTCTTGATTAGCTTGGTTTCAAATGTTTGACGGTGTACTTTCGAGAGAAAAAAGACCAAAAATTTCTGGCTAACAAATGTTACTGCTCTTTCAAGTCTTTCCAGAATGTTTTGTTTTATTTAGGGGCCAGAACATCCTAATCCTGGACAGCGCTACCAAACATATGGATTTCCGCGCACTGGATATTTACCAGCCAATGAGAAAGGCAAGAAGGTAAAGAAACTCAATAGCCCCTTTCAATAGGCTCTTTCCCAATCTCTGTTTAAACCACTCTATTATTATGGCCAAGTGCGCATGTCTTACCCAACGTTTTCAATGCCCAAATTGCTTTTAATTATTCTATAGGGAATTGGGAATAACAGAGAGTAGTATTAAGTAATAAAATTATGAAATCAGCGAATCAATGAATTGCATGAAAACGAGATTAGACATGATGACTAGGCCCTAATACAGTGTGTAAGCAGAATTTCGATCTATTTCACTTACCCTGAAAGTTTTGAATACACCATTTTATGAGTGTAAGTGAGAGTATTAGGCCATGAGGGTTAAAGATTACCTTGTGTTGTAGCGTTTTGTTTTCAATAGATCGATGTTATAAGGTAGATGGAGTGTACACATCTACCAATTTCTAACCAGCTAAACGTCTTGGTTAGAAGCTTCTTAAAATTGTCTAAAAGAATTAGCCTTACTGATCCAGACAAATTTAACAAGGTTTACACCCACTAACATAGCTGGTTAGAAAATCAGTAGATGAACTGTATGTAAGATACTTATCAAGGGTATGATGTAACCATCTTGAATAGAACTTAGCACCTAGTCTACCTGTTGTTATAATGAAAGAATGTCCTTTCTAACCTTTGATATAACTAGAAGATATAAAACAATTTTGATACTAACATGGCTGTTGTCAAATTTTTGTTAAGGTCTTGAAACTGTTACAAAAAGCTTGGAAGCGTAAACTCATATTCACCATCGGTACATCCACCACGACTGGGATTTCTAATGCGGTGATCTGGAATGAAATTCATCATAAAACGTCACCAATAGACGATGGGTCTGGTCATGGCTATCCTGATCCAAAATATCTCGACAACGTCATTGAGGAACTCAAACAACACGGTGTCAATGATGATGACGATGACGATGCTGAAGCCGACAGTGACTAAACGTCATTTGTAAATAACCGAAAACCGACATTCTTAATTTTTATTCTAAACTTTAAATTTTGAGCTTTGCGTATTCGAAGTGTTCACCTGAACTTCCAATCTTGAATTTTTTTCGATATATCATCCGTCGGTATATAAAAAAATTTGCTTTGGTATTTTATATATATAACGAGGCTGGTCGCTTAGTGAGCGATTGCAGCAGTACGCTGATGTGTGTTATATATGTACGTGTGAGAGATTGTATATAGTGGCCCGGCGGGGGGCCCGTGATTATGTTAGAAACACAACATGGCGCTGCGAGTAGGATGCTAATGTGTTTTGGATCTGAAAGTTTAAAGATTTGGTAATCGGAGCCAATCAGTAGAAAAAAAATGGCTGAAAATCCAAAAACATCAATCTCGCCACCAACGCTAGATCTGTCAGTGGACAGATATGCAGCATTTCGTTCATGGAAAGAAAAATGGAGCGATTATGTCATGATATCTGGGCTTGAACAAAAAGATAAAAAATATCAAGCTGCTATGCTGCGTTATACATTCTCTGCAGAAACCAGGAGTATATACGAATCATTCAACCTAACAGAAGAACAGAAGAAAGACCCAGAAGTAATTATTACAGAAATGGAGAAATTTGCCAAGGGCATAGTGAATGAAACCCTTGAGAGACATAAATTTTTTACCAAAAATCAAGAAGAAGGTGAAATCTTTGATGATTTTTTTAACAGAACTAAAGTTACTGAGTAAAAATTGCAATTTTTGCAATACAAAAGATTGTTGGGAAGGGTTGTTACGAGACAGAATTGTAGCTGGAATTTTAAATGACGAAACCAGAGAAAAACTTTTATCAGAGAAAGAGTTAACGTTGGACCGAGCAACAGAAATCTGCAGAGCCTCAGAGTCAGCACAAGGAGGCATAGTGGAGCTGAAGAAGACAACTGAAATAAGCAGAGTCGAGAAATCATTCAACAGACATTACCAACGGAACAAAGATACCAAAAAGAGTAATTTTAACAGTCAAGAGTATACAACTGCAGATAGTGGTAAGAGAGATTTGTTATTGACTTGCAAATTCTGCTCCCGAAAACACAAATTTGGGAGGGGACAATGTCCAGCATGGGGAAGAAAGTGTTTAAAGTGTGGTGGCCAAAATCATTTTGCTTCGGCATGCACACGTAAAGAAACGAAGGCTACAGATTCAATATCAATATATAAAGGGAACGAAGAAGGGGATTCTTTCTTTACAGGGGCGTTGTTCTTAGGGAGTCTGGAGACTGGAAGTGCAGCACAGGTCGATAAGGTCCAAGGGAGCGAACAGGATAAGAGTTGGGAAATAATGTTACCAGGGAAAAAGGGACATGTAAAATTTAAACTTGATACAGGAGCTGAGGTTAGTGTGATTGGAACCAATCAACTGAAAGTGTTTAACAAAAGTATCGGAGAGTTATCGGTTACCAGAAAAACATTGATTGGACCAGACCAGAAACCCTTAAAGTGCCACGGAATGTTCCATCACAAGTTTACCATTGGGAAAACCTCAGGAGTTGCTCAACTTTATGTGTGTAATAACCTAAAAACTGCATTACTTGGACGCCCAGAACTAACAAAATTTAAGTTAGTCTCGATTGATATACCAACATCATGTGATTCTGTTGAGCAAAGTGATGTCAAAAAGGAGTTTGCAACCGTTTTTAATGGACTCAGTACAATCAAGGGAGATCCAATTCACATTGACGTGGAATCAGATGCAGTACCATACCACATTGGAGCACCAAGGCGAGTAGCAATTCCATTGTTAGACCCGCTGAAACGAGAATTAGAAAGAATGCAACAACTAAACGTCATTAGACCAGTGGACGAACCGACCGAGTGGTGTCATCCGGTGGTGTTAGTCACTAAACCAAATGGGGATTTACGTATATGCATTGATCTGACCAAGCTAAACAAGAATACAAAACGTGAGTTTTATGAACTGCCAAGCGTAGACGAAACATTAGCTAAACTAGGTAATAACTGCAATTATATGGCGAAACTGGACGCAAATTCGGGATATTGGCAGCTACCATTGGAGGAGGAAAGTCAATTGAAATGCACCTTTACAACACCATTTGGGAGATTTTGCCCCACCCGAGCACCGTTTGGGCTTACATCATTACCAGAAATATTTAGCAAGAGGATGGACATGGTTATTGAAAAACTAAACGGTATTGTAAAAAGTATGGACGATTTCTTAGTATACGGAAATACAGAAGTTGAATACAGAGAAAACTTACGACAAGTTCTAACCCGTTTTCAAGAACATGGAATGACTTTGAATCCAGAGAAATGTGTTTTTAATACTCAGGAAGTAGAGTTTCTAGGACACATAATTACACCAGAAGGGATTAAACCAGTTGGCAAGAAGTTGGAAGCAATAAGAGACTTCAGACAACTCACTAACATCACAGAGTTAAGGAGTTTCTTAGGCATGACCCAGCAATTATCCAAATTTAGTCCCACATTGTCACAAGCAGCCGAACCGTTGCGAGACTTGCTCAGTTCAAAGTCAGCCTGGCTATGGCATGCAGGTCATACCAAGGCATTCAACGAGGTCAAAGAGACATTATGCAAACCTCCAATCCTCGCTCATTACGACGTTAAGAGACCAACAAAAGTCCGAACCGATGGCAGTTTGCTGAATGGATTGAGTATCATCGTATACCAACAGGTCAAGAATGAATGGAAACCGGTGGATTGTGCATCAAGATTCATTACACCAACAGAAAAGAACTATTACCCCATAGAGCTTGAATTGTTGGCAATTACATGGGGATGTAACCGAATGGCTAAGTATTTACATGGGTTACCCATATTCACAGTAGAAACCGACCACAAACCATTGGTACCTATATTAAACGATCGCGCATTAGTGGAAATGTCTCCAAGAATTCAACGACTGCGAATGAAACTGTTACAATTTCGATTTACAGCAACATACATACGAGGTTGTGACAACGTAGATGCAGATGCATTGTCAAGAGCACCAGTAACGGCACCAACCGAGGAAGATGAAATGGCAGAACGTGAGATAACTAGTCACATAAACTCAGTAATAAAACAACTACCAGCAACACAACAACGATTAGACCAGATACGAGAGTCATCAGCGATAGATAAAACATTAGTAGTACTAAAAGAAACATTTGTGAAAGGATGGCCTAAGAGAATCCAGGAGTGCCCTGCGGAAGTACAAATGTACTGGAATGTTAGACATGACATCACCCAAAAAGATGGGTTGTTACTATATCGTGATCGGATAATTATACCTTCCGAATTACGAAAGGACATATTAGATAAAATTCATACCGGACATATGGGGATGGACAAATGCAAAAGGAGAGCCAGAGACAGCGTATTTTGGCCAGGATTAAACAATCAGATTGAACAGTTTATTCGAAAATGTGATACATGTGCAAAATATACACAGTCAAAACAAAAAGAGCCGATGTTAAGTCATGAGATCCCGAAACGACCATGGCAAAAAGTCTCATCAGACCTATTCCACTTCGCAGAAAAAGAGTATGTAATACTTGTAGATCAGTACTCATTGTGGCCAGAGGTATATCTACTACAACCAGCAAATACTGCATCAACAATTATTGCGTTCAAGGATTCGATTGGCAGACATGGAATACCGGAAGAAATAGTTTCGGACAATGGTCCACAGTATGCATCAAAGGAATTCAGGAAGTTTATTAGGGACCTAAACATCAAACACACAACAAGCAGCCCACACTACCCTCAGTCTAATGGGTAAGCAGAGGTCATGGTGAAGCAAGTCAAAAAGCTTCTAAAAAAAGCTAACGATTCACATTCGGAAGTATACAAAGGCCTCTTAGCTATGCGTAACACCCAGTTAGACTGTGGATATTCACCAGCCCAATTATCGAAAGGCAGAACGCTGAGGGAGGAACTACCTAGAATACACATGGAAAAACGAATAATGTTTGAAACAGAAAAAAGAGACATATCGAAAGAGAGAGACCGTGCAAAGAAATACTACGACAAGTCAGCCAGACAGAAAGAAAGCACAAGCTTCCGGATCAACCAGCGAGTGGCAGTGCAGGATGAGAGAACAGGTGAATGGATCAGGAAAGGAAAAATCGTCTCGTATGTACATCCACGATCATTTATGGTCCGTATGGACAAAACCGGCTCTGTCTTGCGACGCAACCAGCGATTCCTTAGAGGCCTACACGCGATTCTAGTCTCCAGCGGTCTTAGGGGCAACAAACCAGTAGGGGGGAACATCGTCGAGACTGGGGATCACGATACAATCATCGAGGCTGGGGATCACGATATTACGCTTGAAAGTGATACATCTGACGACATGATTCCGTACGAAGGTGACTCTAGTTTAGACTCTAGTGCAACGATTCCATATGAAGAAGAAGTAGAAGAAGAGATTCGATCAAAATCGGGGAGAATAATTCGAGTAAAAGTCCCTCTCGATTACAATGACTTATGAACCAGCACATAAAACAAAAGACACTGTAAAAATTTTATATTTTAAAACGGAGATGTTATATATGTACGTGTGAGAGATTGTATATAGTGGCCCGGCGGGGGGCCCGTGATTATGTTAGAAACACAACAATGTGGGGCTCCATCAGGAATGTGTATCCCAGATTTTATACTACATTATTTTCACTGCCGGGATTATCACAGTATTACAAGCACAACGACTTACCAAGTGAGCTATACGCCCCTTAAAACTTTTGTTCTTATACGAGAACTATTGCCACAATGATATTTGTTTTATATAAAAAAAATATATATTGAACGAAAACCCTACAAAATGATTATTACTATAGATGTGATTTATGTGAATATATATGTGAGTATATGGTGTTCCAATCTGACAGTCCTTTCGAAACCATAAAGGACTTTACGCAACTGCGACGTGATGTGACGTGATGTGACGTGACGGCGACGTGAGAGCAATCAGTTTAAAGATTTAGTCGATCGATGAACTAAGGAAGAAAGAAATGCCATCGAAACAGGCTAAAAGCAATACATAAGATACTACTATCATTGCGTCTTTGTTTTCAGTACGCATTCAAAACATAACTTTTCACGTTGTGTGTAGAAAATGTGCTAATGATGACAAAAGTTTCCCAATGGTAGGAAATAGACTTTCTTTCTAAACAAAGTCCACAAGGAAAAAGAATCCTTTCTTTCACTTACGTCATCAACCTCGTCGTCGTCATATTTGCGTAAGGCTCCCCATACTCCCTCGGTGCAGACGTGTATACATTTATTTTATTGTCAAATAATCACACGAATCACAACTGGAACAAGTTGACAAGTACCCAAGGTTACTTTTCTTATTGCCATTGGTATCAGATTAGTGTCGCTCCCAAATAATTGACTAATGTTATAACTGTAAGCCCTTTGATTGTGCAACATTCCAGGCAACACGAAACACACCAAGTATGCAACTTTAAAAGAAACGCTAATCACATGATCGGACAACGGCTGTTCAACACTCTCCCGAAGGATATCAGAAAAAGACATGCCGTCAAGACAGAAACGTTCAAGTCTGCTCATGACAAATATTTGACAACCCTTTCAGACAATCCACTCAGCAGTGCAAATTTATTGGTTACTGTGATAAAAGATTTCAATATCGAAAATGACGGGTATGCATATGATTGTTCATCCTGAAGGCTCAACGTTCGAAAGCTTACAAAAGGTTAGGTAGCTCTAAGAAACGAGATTAGGATTACAATATAGCATACACTTCTAAGAACCTTGAGACTGAAGGTTGCTAAATAAAAATAATGACAAAAATAATGGGACAAGTGTCAACCCCAGCCCCCAATCATCAATTCCATGACATACTCTGTTATCATCAATGAGGGCCCTGCTAAGAATGTGCTCCCTATAGTGCATTAAAAAACTTACTGGTGAGTGGTGATGTGTAGTAGTTTTCATGTGGTCCTATTTTTTTAACAATTTTTCATGGAGTTTCAATCTTGTTCAATCGCCTCATTTTTATATTCTTTGCATTTTGATCTTTCCTCTTTTTCAACATTATTGTTTTCTTAAGATCTCACTCTAGAGGTCTCATCATTTATATGACCTGTATGTCAGTATGTTTTGTATTGTATTTGTGTAGAAAATATTTATATTTCTGCTATGGAACTGTGCTGAGAGCAATAGCTCAACTAGACAACCGCCCTCATTGCCGCCCTCTCTCTCTCTTTCTCTCTGTCTGTCGCGGAAATACATCTGGATATATATTTGAATAAATTCTTATTATTGAAACCTTGCTTTTTATTAACTATAACCTTTATTTAATGTTTCTTGTTGACTAAAAATATATATGACTATCTCCCTATTAATGCCAAACTTCCTGCCAATGAGTGAGTAAAAAATAAATCCCCGATCAAAAGAAAATAAGTGCCTTCCTCTTGAGAAAAAAGGGTCGTTATATTTCCCGAATTTCAAAACGGATGTTTGTTGCGCGTTACAGTTGTTTCCATGTGAAAATTGTTCTAAACGAAAGATGGCGTGAACATTACGCAAAGATAAACAAATGTTTTCCTGAATTTCAGAATATTTCCAGGTCGGTTTGCTTTCATTTTTGATAGCTACAAAATTTAATACAATCCTGATGTGAGTGGTAAATATATTCAAGGATGAAAATCAAAAAATTGAAAAGAAGGTTGAAAACACCCGATCAACTACCAACCTCCTCCACCCTGGTGGGGCTTCTTGTGGTGTGGGGATAAGAAAAAGGAAGTTTTCCTGGGAAGCAGAAATTTCCAATTACCAATATAACTTTCATATATACCTTTCAATAGCTTTGGTGATCTTTTAGACTCGTACTTCATCGTGAATTGATTCATTAACATTTATATAAAGGTCGGTCATCTAATTATTTATTTAATAGATATATAATCATTAATATTTTGTTTACATTCTTCTTAACCACTTGTATCACAATATTTAATATTTTCCCTTTATATAGAGAACTAAGCTCTCTGCACAACAACTAAAATCAATCCAGTGTTTCTATTTTTAGCACGAAGAAGTGATTGAAATAACAATGCTTCACAGTTTACAAAATACAAATTGTGTTTTGCTAAATGCGAGCCTGTTTTACTTTTACTGTCATTGAAAATGCGAATCATTTAATTTTTTTTCAAATTTATAGCATATGAAAATTTAATGCCATATCCAAATATCCAAAATCCAGGAACCTTTCCTAACTTATTACAGAAATTATATGAACTAGTTAATGTATAAAAAAAATTCAGCGATTAATTTTAGTTACAGTCCCACCCGCTTCTATCAAAATAGGGCAAAAACTAAAATTAAAGCATAGCTAATGGAAAGTGGTACCATGTTATAGAGCTTGACAAACTGTTCAAAACAATATATGTGAACGCATGCTCAAAGATTTTACTGACGTCACAGTTCCCCGTCCCCAATTTTTTTAGCCACATATGAACCGTGACCAAAATGAAGAACCCCAAATTACGTCAGTTATCCCTATTGGTTATGGAGATATTTGGGTACTTTTTGGGTGTGCAATGTAATGGTTTCACACTGACTTTGTATGAACTTATGTTGCACATCCACACAAAGAAAGCTCAGTGACTAACCATACTTAAATAAATTTACTGATTTTTTTATTTAGTACACGTAGGCACAGTGAGTGACGTTACCATATTAATAATATGTATTTTAGGCTGGCTGACAAACTTATAAATGGATGCTATATCAACCAAAATATTGCCTACAGGAAGTGAAACTCCACCCATGTCACCTTTCAGTTGGGTTAATCGCTATCCTTCACAACCACTACCACCACTAAGATCGCTCCCAACATGGAGTCGCACAAAAATCAGTGCAAACAAGAAGATCTTAACAGTGCAGCCTAATCGTAAACTTAAGTTAGAGCTTGTAGAAAATGTTTCACATGTCGATTGTTACACTCAGACGAGTCCGCCTGAATCTCGTGGATCATCCAGTGTTTCTTCTATTACTTTCTCTCCATTAAAGAGTTTAAAAAATAGCCGATGTCACAGTTCAGACAAAAATATTCGATTTCTACAAACAAACCACAAATTTGTCCTGTCCAATCTGCACCAAGAAGTTGAGAAATTGAAAAGTGATAACAAAGGTATTAGTTAAAAATTTTGTTCTGAATAGAATTCACAAGGTTAAAAATTAAAATAACCAAGTTCATCAAAACTTTACAGTTTTAAAACAAAACAAAACAATTCTAAATTCTGGAGAATGTTAACAATTTGCCGTAATGATTGTTTCGCTGCACATATAATTCATTTAATGGGTATTTCATTACATTTTTCACAATACCTTTTATATATATTTAGATTTACAATTTCAATTGATAATGACAGATGGTGGCTCCCGTTTCCCCACTTTTCATCATCAAACTAACAATAAAAATGTCATAGGTATTTGTTGTTTCCTTGTTTTTTTATCTTCATAAAGAAAAAAAGAAATATAAGCTGTAAAATCAGTATCTGAGTCATTGTTTAATAGATAATGAAAACAACCAAGCAAGAGTGCTGAGATTGATAGAAGAAATTAAAACATTGGAAAATTCGTTAAAAAAAGAACAATCTCAAAACCGTCAGTTGGTTCAACAAATTAACAACATCAAAGAAAGGTACATAAACAAACCTATTTTACATAAAATACTAACTCGTGTACACACTACTCTCTTTGACACACTAGGGTTTTTAAAACTTTGTTATGGTTCTTAGTAATAATATCAGTTTTTGGTTTTGTTTTATGGGTGTTTGAAAAAGAAGTCATTACAATCATTGTTGCATTTCTTGCTTGAATTTGTTTCGTTATTTCGATTCTCTATTCGTTGTAGGTCCACGTCAACACACCAATTACCTGATAAAAAGAAAAAACATGGATGTCAAGAACAAGGTATCATCACACACTTGTCTAATGAAGCTCCAGATTCTGCTGCAAAAGCCTTTCACAATAATGCCAGTAGTAACACAGCAGTGTTTGACAGCAAAGTGAGTGAGTTAAAACAATTCACAAAAGAGCAAGAGACAGAGGTAAGGTATTTACGTTTTAAAAGTAAAAAACTGGCTGCTATCACCAGAAACATCAAATCATTACTATGTTATCTATTTTCTGAAAGAAGTAAAGAGCAATACACCTCATCACCATCTCGGAAAAACCTGTCCTCCTTCACTGTGTTAAAAGATAAAAACCCATGTTTTCACTGTAAAAGTGACCTTTTTCGAGAAAAGCGGTTTCATTTGCTTTATTTTATGATCAAATTAACTTTCTATTTCCTTATGTTGTTCACATTTTACAATTTAATTCTAAAAAATATATTTTAGGCAGCTAGTTAGAAAACATTATTAAATCATTTGAACTTAATGATAAAAAAACAGAAATGAATATAATGAGTGTAGTTGTGAGATCATCATTGACTAGGAAGTTTCTGTCTCTCATAGTTTCGCCCCTTGTGTTTGATCCTATACACCGATTGAGCGCTCATACTTGTATACTGTTTCCAAAATCCCACTGGATACTTCCCTGCTAAGTTTCAGAAACTTGTGCACATTTTGTTATGTTTGTTCCCTTTTTTTGTCAGATGTAAAAAAGATAACTTGAAGATAAAAATGTATAACATTATGACAAATGAACGTATTAGAAACCACAATATTTTCACACACACACGCACACACACAAACCTGTGAAAAGAAAATCATCATATACAAACTTGCAATATGCAATATATTGAGAGGAATATAATGTACAAGTGGAAGTTAGCCTTAATATAGATATATTTCTCAACTTTTCACATAAAACAGTCTATTCTTTCAGTTTCTCACAAATTTACAGAATTTAGGTATAACTAGCTGCCCGGGTAAAACAATTTTACCGATTCATTCTCGGCAAGTTGCAGTCTTCCCAGCGGGCACATTAAAAAAAGAACTTGTGAATAAAAAACTCTGGTTTGTACTTATTCTGGAATATTCATAGAATTAAACCTTAATAAGATAACTGAAGCAAAAATATAGTCATACCTCCTTATGTCTATTTGAGACACACCCACTCTTATACAGTTATTTTTAACGACTTTTAACTAATCTAACTTTACCATACGTTCTTGGCTATCTTTCTTTTTCTTTTTCTTAAAAATCGTCAACAAACAGAAATGTAAACATTTGACACAATGGTTTACCCCTATACTAATATGCATACGGATACGGAAACCGTTGCCACATTTGTCTATTAAATAAATTTGATGATTTTTGTTGGTTTTTTTCACTTAGGACTCGCAACCAGGGCTTAAAATGCTTATAGTATTAATATATAGATTAGTAGTGACTTTTCGTGGTTGTTATTTCTTTCCACATCAAAAAAAAATTATTATTGAAATCTTAGTCATAATAGAGGGATTTATTATTTTAATTTATACTAATGTTTGTTTATTTGACTCTTTATATATTATTATCTATTATTATATTATATTACATATTCTCGTGAATTTTTAGCTATTGCAACTAAGGGAAAAACTTCAAGATTCTTCTAACAGGTATGATTACTGACTTTCAGTTGAAACAGCGGATATTATACACAGCTTGCAACAAACGTTATACACTGGTTCATACTAAGGAAAAAATTACTCAATAAAAGTTTTTGCGTGACTGAAGAGTGTAAGCAGGGGCGTGATTATGTTCATTCTCAATCTGTTGGTGAGGTTGTAATTTTCGTTTAACAATTAAGATGGCTGAAACTGTCATGCAGCTGTTTTCAATAGTAACATAATGAAATACAGTAACAACACATCTTCCAACCCCTCTTTCATAAATGGGTTTTAGGGTTGATTATAAGGCTGAATTACTCTCTGGTCCCAGCTGCTCTTACAACAAGCTTTTGATAAGATATAGCTCAATAATATGAAGGTTTGGGCTGTTTGGGTACTGTTCAAAGCTCTGGCAAGGTTAATGATGTGTGAATACATACTCAAAGAGAAACCTTCTTCTGTCCCATCTTATACCTGTTGGTTGCATGATTACATACATTAATAATAATAGCATAATTACAATGTGTAACTGCACTGAATGGGAAAGCTTAACTAGAGAATGTACACTTTGTTGTTTTTGCTTTGGTGAGGGAGAATAACTTAATATCTATCTGGATATATTTAGAGAAAAAAGCAATACAATATTACCAAGACTTAAACAGAGAAACAGGTATGTTTGAAAGGTCTATTTTGGGGGGTAAAACCATGATTCGATAATATAAGACGTTCAACGCTTAGAACAGTACGGACGTTTGTTTGTTTGTTTGTTTGCTTGTTTGTTTCTTTGTTCGTAAATTTATTTAAAGTCGGTTAATATAAATAATAGTTTACTAATAGTTTAATAATAGTAGTCTAAACCGACTGGAAAAAAAGAAAGTGACAAAAAGTGCCTGAAATCAATAATAATAATACCGCAATCATCAGTCTGGTATGTGCGGGTTGACGGCTTAAAATTCTGGGTGTGCATTCCTCATGGAGGTCCACATCAGTGTATTACTACTGCAACTCACCCTGAGCAACCAGCCTAAAAAAACATTCCCCTTTCCCTAGAATCCCTAGAATCCCTTGGATGCCTTATACTTATGGTCAGAATGACATTGTATTTGAAACACCGTACACTCACCTGAATTAATATAAGGCAGTTACTCAGAAAAATGTGAGCAAATTCATTGGCTAAATGAAAAATGTGAGCAAATTCATTGGCTAAATGATATATCAATTGACTTTCCAATCATGACAATGCTAACATATTTCATATGCAGGATGTATCATGAATGCATCGATATCACAAACTTGTATTTTTATACCGTATGTATTTTTCTTAGATCTGGTAAAACCCACCCAACACTAAATGCTGATATGAATTTCACGAGTCAAAAACTGAAAGCACCGTTTTCTTTGCCAACGTTGCAGCCTCTACATTGGCAAAAGAATTTGACGAGCAGACAAAAACGAGCGCAGGCAGCACACGTGCAACGTCAACGATCGAATAAAGGAATCAGTTTACTATGTGACAAATAAAACAACATCACCATTAAACTTCTTTGCCACCATCTATGTCTTATTCAATCTTGTGTTATGTGTTTGAATAAACGAGGTATGTTTGAATAAAAGTGGCTCGCTCACTTAATGATTTCAACACTTAGTCACTATGGTACCCAGTATTAAATTCATCAAAAAAATCTGTTTTGTTCCTGAGGAATCTGAATACTTTTATCCAGTAACTTCTTTTATGTCTTCCCTTACATTACCCACATAAGGTCTCGTGTGTGCAGATTTTTTACTAAATATTATAGAATTTAAGAAGCTCTCTCTCTCTCCTCACAGCCACATAAAAGTTCTTCTACATGTTTACTTATCAGAAAATTGAAAAACCTTTGATTGACAGTCAAACATTATTACAAACATATTACATGATTGACAACTTTTGATTGACAGCCAAACATTATTAGTTACGATACAAGCTTCTTTCACATCCAATATCACCGTCCGTTATTTCAAAGTGAAAAATCTTTTGAATACTTCAAATATGCCTGAATGAAATAGAAGCTCTATCTGGCCTGTCCTTGAAAATGTGTTATGTACATGTATGAGTTATAAATTTATAAAATCACTTATTTATTTCATTTTTATTTTTGTATATAGTATTTTTATTTTTATTAGCATTTTTTTTTTGTCTTGATTTTTCTTCAATCTCTTTGTTTTAGGTTTCTTTTTAAAAAATAATTGTTTCCAGCGAATCTTGCTCAATCGCATTTTTTCAGATTTCATTTGGGTAAGCAGGCCTCAGCCACCAATGTTTTGTCTCGTTAGTTCATACGATTTCTTTATAAGATTTTTTTGAAACAATCCGATAATAGACAATTTCGTTAATTCGTCACTCGTGATTTAGCAGACATTGCCTCGTTTCAAATCAGAGTAATAATGTCGTTCCCTTGCATCATAAATAGACGTAATACCCTTAAAATTTTATGATCACTATTATTATACAAAAGAGCGTAATAATTAGAAGAAAAAATCTTATAAAGAAATCGTGACGTAATAATTGAAAAGGTTCAACATCCTACTGGCGGCTGTTTTCCTCTTTGTTTGCGCCCTTTTCTTATAAGCGCGCCCTCCTGCGCCCCTAGAAAAATAAGGGGCTACGACACGAATCACGTGATCTTAAGATTTTGGTGCAGCACCAAAAATCAATTTGAAGCGAGAGATGCGATAAAAAAAGTAAACAAACACAACAATCACGTGATTCATATCGTAAACTGTGATTAGCATCTCTTCTAATAAGTGGCCAGTCATTTCCAGTGTGTCCTACTTCATTAAGCAACCCAAAAATTCCAAAATATAATTTTATAAGCGTCATGATACTTAAAGGAGGTGACACTGTTATTGTCACTGTTTTTATTTTACCACTTTACGATGATGTTGATTTGTAGAATCACATTTTAATTTATGATTAGCTGTAAATGGCTTACAGAGAATTACCCCTGTTCGTAAAACTGAATACTTCTCTTTATTTCGACTTCAACTTTGTGTTTTTCTCGCTTTTTTTGAAGATTGTGTCAAGAGTTTCCATGTGACATAAGATGGCTGTTGTTTACCGTACAGTTAATAGGGCGCTTATGCACCTGCTGGTGCGGCAAAAAGAACGGCAACGTAAGGTTGATAACCGAGCATCCAAAATTCACAATCACAAAGCAATTGAAGTTTGAAGAACTTGTCTGTATTAACAAAACGATTGATAGGTGAACTAAGAAAAACAGACATACTTTCGAAAAAAGATAAAAACCAATACGAGAGAAACATAATCTACTGGTATTATCCTTGCGTGAAAATTTGCTGATGTAATTAACAGACAACGTTTTCCCAATGGTGTAGTACGAGACAGACTTCCCATTTAAGCGAAATCCACAAGGATAATGCTTTTGTTTCACTGAAGTCGCCGTCCTCGTTGTCATTGCAGTTTCGTAAGCTCCATAATTTGTGATCTGACAATTACAGCATCATACGAGAATCTTCCCTGACATATACGAATTGCTCATCCTTGTTCAATCTCATGTTTGTTTCAATTTCTGCACCAGTATCAGTTTAGACACTTCCTTTTCCAGACAACATGTCTCGTAACAATTCATATTACCTCAATTTTTAGCCTACTCAATTAGCCTGATACCTACTGACATGCTCGAGTCTAGATTGCTGATTTATACTGAAATATTCAATATTTGTATTTAGGTTATTGATCGTAAACCATTCTTCAATCTTTATCTAGCTTCGTCTTACCAATATCCTATTTTCAATGTGTTACTTACACCAAGTCCCAACACTAGCAGCTCTCTATGGTTTTCTAGTTCTAGTTCAGATCTCTAAGTTTCTAGTCCACCTTGTTTGAAGTTTTTGCTTGTTTTCTAGTTTATTTTTATATTCAACGCTTATGCATTCACTAAAACCAAATTGTATACAATCCCATTACTTTTGTCCTACCCACAATAAAGACAATTTGGTTTCAGACATTCACTTTCATGCAAGAAGAACCTGTGTATTAATTTATAGAAGGTACGAAATATTGGTGGGAAAAAAATGTTTTCGGGATGAATGTGTGTAACGAATTGTCTCGTTCTTGCAGAAGAGTTTATGTAAGGATTTTCACATGAGGTCGGAGTGGAAAGGAGCACTTTTTTTTGGGTGGTGATCTGCTAGCAAGATTATGACGTTTGGATTTTATTTCAAACTAAAAACTTACAAAAACATACAAAAATATTCCACATTGCTAAAAACAAACAATTTCACTTGTGCTTGTAAATCTCCAAGCAACGAAATAAAGATTAAGACTATGTAAGTGCGTACACGAAATTTCAATAGAAGATTGTTCATATTTGAACATATTTTGAAGCAGGTCAATTTTTAAGATTATATATATTTTCCTAATAACCTTTTTATAATAACACAACTGGCAGTTCGAGAGTACACAACGAGTTTCCATCAAAACTAAACAAATGGTACTTTTATACTCTGACACCATTATTAACCAAATTTCCGTTTTTTGGATCTTCTAAGAGACCTTTTAAAAGTGGAGTATGGATCCACAGTGACCTCTTGGTGAAAGTTTTGTTTACTGTCTTTTTGATCAATGGCTTTCATGTCTTTCATTAACGTGCTGGTTTTTAAAATGGCATCCGTAGCTGCCTCAAGTGCTTTCTCATCAGAAGTGTCATTTTTACTCCGATTCGTAAACAACTCAGCCAAATCATTGTTTGTAAAATGTTTTGCTAAATTTTCCAAATTTAGAAGATCGTCGTTTTTGCTGCTTTTTTCTTCGCTCTCCTTTTGTAATTTCGACGTTTTTTCAGCATTTTCTCCGCCTGTATTTCCTTCGTGGGTTTTTTTTTCGTTGTTGTTATTCTTTCGATGTTTGCTTTGTTCTTCTTCGTTCTTTCTTGCATGCGACTCTTCCTTATCAGTGTTTTTCGCGTTATCTTTTCCTTCAGAGCTCTTGGCGGATGACTCCTTGCTCTCCTCCTCCTGAGCATTCTTGTTGGATGATGTCTTGATCTCCTCCTTATGTTTGATTTGATTACCATTCTGTTCATTACTATCATCAGAATGAGTGCTGACATAATCTTCAGCAGTCTCTTTAATTGCCTTGTTCGGCACAATACCAAGTGTGGGATGTAATGATTCGTCCTTTTCAAGATGGCTACCAACAGTTGGTGTATACATTGCAGTGGTTTCTTCTGTTTTTTGATCAGTTATATTCTCCATCTCTTGTTTATCTTTCATTCTGCCTTCATCGAGTTTATTGTTTGTGTTGACCAACATTGAGCTCTCGTGTTGCAATTTTTCGCGATGATGTTTTGAACCGTGGTGCATCTGTTCATTTGGTTTATTCTCAATATAATCACCCTCCTGCGTTAACCGGTTCATATCTTCCAGTGCCTTCTCTGCTGCTTCCCTCTCCTTCTGTGAATACTCTTTCATTTCATCACTTACTTCGTTCTGTTTATCGAAATCAGCTTTGATTTCCTTAATCAGATCGCTCGGTTGCTCTTGCTTCCCTTCTGCTAGCTGACTGATCATTTTCTGATCGGTTTGATCAAGGTTTGTTTTATCAACATCAATGATTTGTTGATTATCTTCCAATGTTGATGCACCTTCTTTGACTTCATTTTTTTCACGACTTTTCCCTTCGTTGGTATTTTCTTTAAAGGACATACTTTCCTCACCTTTTGTTTGTTTTTGATCACCATCTGCTTGCTTGCTCGCCTCTTGAAAATTTTGGGAATTGTTCACTTCTACTGCGCCATTATTAGATTCTTCTTTGTTATCAACACCATTCGTATGTAATTGCTGGTCGTTGTTTACCTGCGGGTTCTGTCCTGCTTCAAATTGTTTTTGAAGATCATTTTGCTCCCCTGTTGCCATGAACCCTTGCTTCTCTTCCTGCTCTCCGTTATGTTTGTTATCAACTTCCTGACTGGTTGCAGACTTCTCAAGATCGGTTTCGTGTTTGTCTGTATTTTTATTAACGTCGTATATGCTTGTATTTTCCATGTCTTTATTCTTCTTTTTGTCTATATTTTCATTAAATTGTTCCGAACGACCATCCTGATTAGCGGACATTTGGTCAGTACTCTTTTGGTCTTGTTTAGAAATAAGACTAGACACATCTTGTTGTTCAGGATTATTCGTCTGACTAGAACTAATCTGGCTGCTTTGTTTATCTGATACTGGCTTCGCTTCTTCTTGAAGGTCTTTTTGAGGTGCATTTGTTGAGTTTTCATCCATATTTTGTTCGACACCTTTCTCAATGCTCTGATTCTCTTGCTGTCGTTGATTGGCTTGACTTTCATCTTTGGTCGTGTTATTTACATCATCTGATGCCTGATTACTAGTTGTGTTATTTACATCATCTGATGCCTGTTTACTTTCTGGTGATGGTTTCGCTTCAATTTCGCTTTCGCTTGACTTGTCACTTCGTTCATCTGTTTTTGAATTTTCGTCAGACATTTTAGTGTTGTTACTAGCTTCCTTATCTATTAGCAAACTTGGTGCAGAGCCAACACCGTCACCGGTACTTGAGTTACTAGTTTTTGTCGTGTTCGCAGTAAACGCTGCCGATTTGATTTCACTCGTATCATGCGGACTAACAGATTGGTTTTCAGGCTTGACGTCATCAGTTTTCCATGAGAGCGTTGACGTGTTATCCTGTGATTTCCATGAGAGCGTTGACGTGTTATCCTGTGTTTGTTTCTCTATTTTACGCACCTCGTCGCTCATGCTGTCGATCTCCTTATTTACCTCGTTCAGCTCTCTGTCATCTTTATCTGACATAGATTTGTTATCAGTTCCAACCGAGTTGTCTTCTTTTGACTTTGTATTGAGATTGTAAGCATCATCTGACGTTCCCTTGATATTGTTGTCTGACGTTTCCTTGATACTGCTGTCTGACGTCTCCTTGATATTGCTGTCAGGTGTATCCTTGATGCTACTGTCTGGTGCTTCCTTGATGCTACTGTCTGGTGCATTTCCAATCAGGTAATTAGTAAATTGTTCGTCAGTCTGGTCTGTGTTTATGTTTTCATTGTTTATGTTTTCTGTATTCATGTTTTCTTTTAAGTTAGGTTGTTCAACTGTTGGACTCTCTGATTGGTTATTATCTTCTTTCTCATTTGATTTTTGATTTTTTCCCTTGTTTTTCCCTTTACTTTTATGCTCATGATTTTCCAAACTTGATAAAGCCTCTTTTGTTTTTTCTTTTTCCTTTGGTAACTTTTTGTCGTCAGACGTATCAATGACGTTTTCATTAGACGACTTTTCGCTGTTTGTTGCATTATTTGATTCCTTTATATAAAAATCTGCCGATGTCTCGTTCATTGGAGATGTTTCGCCAACATTAACATCTACTTTGGTTTCATTGCTTCTTTTGTTCTGTTCTTTCAACTCATGTAGTTTCTTCTTGAGCAGCTCACTGGCGTACATATACTTCGAAAGAATCTTTTCAACCACCTTTTCTTGGATTTTGTTGTCAGTGTCTTTGGCATGGTTTAGTCTCTCCTCTTCTACCAATTTGAAGTTGTTAGCTTCTTTCAATATGTCTTCGATATTTTTTTCTGTTGGTATTGTTTTTTTCTTCTCTGGTGATCGATTGTGATGCTTGCTGTGATGCAGTCGATGTTTTCCCTTGTACTTTTTCCTCCCTCCTGCTTCAACTTTCTTCATATCGTTGTTTTCTTCAAAATCTTCGATGCCGGTGTCAGTTGTGGCGTTTCGTCGGAATAAAGCCAATGCTTTAATCGGATCATCTTCAAGCGGTTTCAAATGTTTAGGATCCAAAAAATTCAATTTCGTCGGTTTATTTTGCTCTTCTCCGTTATCGTTTAATTCTTTGAGAACGCTCTCAGCCGTTTGGTTTTCGACTGACTTTTCTTCCGCATTCTCTTGTGCAATCTTGTTTACTTCGGCTGTTTTTTCTTTCATCAATACTTCTAATTCCTCCATTGCTTTGCTCACATCTTTTGTTAAAATATTTGCAGCATCTCCCTCCTCCTCTTCCTTCTTCTTCTGTTCTTCTCCACTGTGACTACTAACTTCCTCTTTGTCACTCTTCAGATGTCTTTGTTCTGTATTGCTCGTATTGGTAACTTCATTCACAGTGGCAGCATAATTACTTCCCTGACCTTGGTCTTTAGTAACTTTTGGTTTTACGTAATGTTTACTTTCTTTCTTCAATTTGTCCATTGCACTTAAACTTGGTGCATCGATCTGTTTGTCCTGCAATTCTTTCCTAATTTCCGCGGGAAACATGCCAGGTTTGTCTCCAGTTTTCCCAAGATCCAAATGGTTTTCAGTTACTGCTGGGGGCTCCAATTCCAAAAATTCAAATTGTTCCTTGCTGAGTTTTGATGTGTGGTTCGCTAGAGAGTTCTTGGTTTCGTTTTTGACTTCGGGAAACACATCTTCAGACGTCTCTTTTACTTCACTGTCTTGCTTACTCGGTTTAGGGCTCGCATTTTCTGTTGTTGGGGGCAAAACAGGTGTTAAGCTTAAATTTGGTTGCATTTGCGGTGTAACTGACGTTTGTTGCTGCGATTTGGTTTCATCAGAAAGAACATTTTGATTTAATGGCTCAGGCTTTTTTTGTTGCTGCGCTGCAACAGGATTTGCAACATCTATTGACATCGAGAGAAGCGCCTTAGTGCTTGTGTTACCGACTGCAGAATTTTCATCTAACGTTTTCAAGATTTGTTCAGCATCTGACGATTCTTTTTGTGACACACTAAACAGTCGATCTTTTTTCTTCTGATCTTCTTCCCTTATTTTTTGTTTATATTCTTGCTTAGTGTCTGTTGTGTGCTTCTTCTTTGCTGAAACCGTTTTCTTTTTCTTTTTGCTATAAAGTTTCTTCAATAGGGATTTGTGTTTTCTTTTCTTTTTCTCCTTCTTCTTTTTAGGAATCACGTTTTCACTGTCCGTATCCTGTTTCTCAATCGTCACCATACCTGCTAAATCTTTAGCTTTGTATTTATTTTCGTCCTCGTCTTTAGAGTTTGTAACTTTCGTTCCATCTCTAAACTCCTCAACTGATTGCTTTGCAGAAAATGAACTTATGTGGTCATTAACTTTGCCTTCCATGTATTTGTCCCGTGGTCCGTACGTTTCTTCCACCTTTTCTTCACCGTTGGAAAGAAAGGAGTTCACTTTCGTCAAGACAGCATTATCCTTGGCATAACTTTCAGGCTTACTTTTTACCACTTCATGTTTAGTTTGATTTCTTTTATCATCAGAAGGAGACGCATCGGATTCTTTCTCATCAATTTCTTTCGCATTTTCATTGGTCGATGTTACAGCTTCTTTACTTTGATTGGCTGACATATGTTCGGAGGAGTTTTTCTTTCCGTTAATATATTCTGAAGTGTCATTCTCTTTCGCTGGTAATATGTCTGTCTCTTCTACAGTGTTATTTTTGGTGAAATTTTTCTTTTCTGAGCCGATAGTATAATTAGCATCTGCAGGCACCTTCAAACTGGCGGGTTCAACACTCCATTCTTTTTCATGAGCCATTTTGACTTTTTCTTCTTGCGTTAGATCTGCTTCCTCCTTTTTTATACTTTTCAATTCATTCTCTTTGGATGGAGCTGAATCTGTGTTCCATTTCAATTCACTTTCAGTCGGAGTGGAACTTGCAGTTGTGTCGTTCTCAGAAGTTGCAACAACCTTATGTTGTAACAAGCTTTCGGAATGAATGCTTTCTCTATTTTTATCAATATCAGATGTATCATGCATCTCCACTTTGGTTGTCACGTTTCCATAGCTATCCGGATTGACATCTGTTTTGTTCAGTTCCCTAGCAACATCATTGGCCAGTTCCTTAGCATGTTGCAATGCAGTTTGGGTAACTTTTTCCTCTGCCGCAGTTTCCCGATTTTCGATCTTAGCCTCGTTTGCAACTTCACCCTCTTGTTGTTTTTCCTTTTCAGACAACATTTTTGTTTTGTTAGATTTCTGACTGTTTCTTTTCTCACAGTCTTTAAGACCTCGACAAAGTGCTTGGGACTCCATTTCCTCTTGACTTTTAAAAAATTCATTTGCTTTTCCGCTATTAATCTTACCAGCCTCTCTTTCGCTATTGCTTTCTTTACGCCTTTCTGCTCTGCTTAAACCCACTTCGTTGTCAGTCTTTGACTCACCATATTTCACATTTTCATTTTTTGTTTTTTTATGGTGATTTCGATAACGAGGCTGCTTATTTCTATTTACTCTGTTTTCGCTTGCTGATTTGACTGGTGCCCAGGCTATTAATCTTTTCAGGTGGTGTTCACGTAACTTCTTTTCATCGCTCTTGCCTTCATGGTAAACGTAATTGGTCCAATCTTTCGAGTGGCGTTCTTCCTCTGTATGATTCAACGCCCGTGTTGCATTCTCAAGTTCTTCTTTCGTTTTGTTACGCGTCAAGTTGTTATCAATTGTGGCATAGACCTAAAAAGTTGCATATCAAAATTAGTACACAGGGAGGAGGAGAGTGTCCTATCAACACAAGGAAGGAGAGTGATGGTATTGAGTTTCTTTGCAGTTCTTACTCTGAAATTGTCATGAAATATACAAGCAAGATAATCAAATGCGATAATCACTATAGGTTTCTGTGAAAACTTTCCGCCTGGGTAGAAAAGGTCTTGGATTACGTGATGTCTCGTTCAAATGAAAAGAGAGACAGTTTTATTGAGACAAGGTAATACCTCTTCTTCTGATGGATTCTTCTTCTCTTCAGGCGCCTTTTCAGTTACGATTTTCTGCTTTTCTATGGTGGCGTTTCTTACGGCTTCTGGGTCAATATCAATCGATGCGTATGCACGCTCCGACATCTCCGTACTGTCGTCTTTTTGTTTGCCGACTTCTTTCGCTGGTTTATTATCATCTTGTTTCTTGGAATTTGAAAATTCGGAAACCTCAGCATGTGTACTCGAAATATCTGAATTTTTATCGGAATCTTTTATCAGTTTTTTTTGATCTTCCTTTGATTCGGCGCGGCTGCTGTTTGTCTTAACGAATTCTGCATCTTTCATTTCTTTACTTTTGCTTTCAATGACTTCATTATTCGTCTGCCGTTGTTTTTTCTCTATTCGATCAGATTGAGTAGCATTTTCATTCAAGATTTTATTTTTATTGTTAACTTGGTTGTTGGAGACTATTCGAGGGGAATCCCCTTTCACCTTACTGAATTCGTATGATATTTTCTGGGTTTTTAATGGTACAATAGTGAAATTCTTATTGTGTAATCCATTTTTGGTATGGTTTTGCAAATTCGGACCATCATCCCTGTTACTGGGGAGGCGAAGGACGGGCGTTATGATTTCAGCGGGCGCTGTTTCTTGAGCTGTATTGTTTGTGGTTAGGGCGGTTATATCGTATTTTGCCATCGAGTCTTTCCCATCACCCGTTCCTTCATCGATGTACTTTACAGAAGAATTCTTTTTTTCCATTTGTTTGTAACGATTGAGAATTTCCTGTGCTTTCCCAACGTAATCGGTATCTTCGGAATTATTTTCGGAGAATTTCGACAGCGACGTTCCTTGTTGCTGCTCGACTTTTTTAATAATGGCGTTAGCAGCATCTAAGTATTCGTCGTGACTTGAACTTCCGAAACGCTGCGACGATTCCTCATTTTTGGAGTCGTCTTGAGTTTTTTGAATCGATTGCGTCATTAAGCTCTTAATTTCGTCTAATGTTTGTAAAACGCTCGTGGTTGTGTGATCGTCGGATTTGTGATTCAACCGACCTTTCCACGTAATGTCAGAAGTGTTTTCATTCTTAGAAATAGCACTAGAAAGCGTCGAATTTTCAGTCGCATTTCTCGTACTGTTATCAATCCTTAATAACCCCTCATTTGTCTCGTTTCCTTCATGAATTTCTTCCTTTACTTGTGGTGTTGCAGTTTTATTGGTTTCGATGGCGCTCTTTTCGGAACCGGTTTTATGTACAATTGAAATAGTTGGAACCACTGTGTCGCCAGGTTTTAACAACAAGTCGACTTTGTCGTTACCAAATGTAATGTCGGCTGTCTCCTTTGTTGCTTGAATGTCTAATTTGCCAGCTGTGTGATCAACCTAAAAAAATGTTAAAATAAAAACACGGACGTACAAAAAGAGAAGGACATACAACTAACTTCGAAAGCTTTTCAAATCTATTGTTAAAATCTATTATGTCGGCATTCCTTTGATATGAAGCGTGTCTGGTCTTTCACTGGATTTTTGGTTACATGAGCGGGTTTATACGACTGTTTATGTTTCACAAGTGTGGAAAACAAAGAAATTAGATTCTGAAAGTTTCAAGGTTGAGGCTGTAGGCCTAAGGAACCAGTGTTTTAAAATTGGGAACAAAATAAACGAAATATCTTGAAAAACATTTCTGGTTGGTTGTGAAAATCTCAGAAGCCAGCGTGTATTTTTGATTGTGCTTGAGGGAGTTACAAAACTACCTTTGGCGTGCCTTATTGGAATAGTACGATAAAAAAAATAAAAATAAAAGGTGTAAAGTCCTTCTCGTGTTATGCGTCTATGATAAAAAACCTCCAGTTTAAGAGCAGTCCACAACATAAAAAACAAATCAAACAGTCCACAGCCTCGTCCCGGGTACATCAAATTTATAAGAAGCCCTGGATACGACTCCAAGTTAACAAAACAAACACTTTCGGTTTCACGAGAAAAAGAAATGGCGGAATTTACAACAAAAATTTTGGTGAAGTTGAAATTTGAGTTTGAAATGTAAATTCCGCATTAAAAACTTTCATGCACGGAAAATTCTCCTTGTTTTTTGTGAGAAACAAATTTCAACTTTCAAAATAAGTCATTAGTGAAAAGTAGAGGAAGTTCGAGATTGACTTTGCTCCACCATGGAATAAAGCTTAAGGGATGATACTGTTATTTCATTTTGTTCATATCTTCTCCGTTTTGTTATCAAAAAAAAAAAACTTTCACGAATTGAAAATTCTCTACTCCATGATTTGACGTTTCCCGTGACCGTATCTATACACAGATTTCTCTTATTCGCCTCGTTTCCATGTTAGAAAATAATTACCAGCCCTATTATATTACGAAGCAAAAAACAATTATAAACTCCATATACACTGCAGTGCATTGATTCAGATTAACTAATGATGTTTAAAGGCCAGTAAGAGAATTCAGCCCGAGTAAGTCGTTTAAACTCGAGAAACGTCTATTTCTATGATATCATTTGGATAAGTAGTTTGGCTCTGTGATCATAACACTTTTCAGTTAGAAGCCTCTCTTTTCTATTTGGAAAAATGAGGCATGGCCTATCTATAGCCTCGTATCGTAATCTAGGATATTGTAGGCTAGTTTATTGCAAGGGTTTTCTATCTCAGCTGACACATGATAACATTTGAACGTTATATATACGCCTTTACAACATCTGAAAGTTGTCCAGGCGTTAAAATGACTTGGGCGTGTCTGCTGGGATCATGACTGCTTACGAATTCGATTCACATCCTCACCTTCACCACTTCTCATATCTGTTCAAGTACGGTGTCAAGATTGACTGCACCTTACGCCCGTCATCATAGTACAGGTGCATAATCATTTTCTCTTCTCTGGCTTTCAAGTAAGCAACACGCATATGGCAAATTATTTTAAATTATGGTGGCTTACACACATTGAATGACGTATTTTGAACACCTCGGCGATCTTGTAAGCTCTTCCAGGTATGTTTACCTGGTGGTTAAAAACAGACGCTCCTTCGCCATTCTGCTGAAATACAACTTTTTGTTTGTATAATACACTTTTCCCGATGTGAACATTTTGTCAAAATATTGGCGTTAAAAGTGAAATTTGGGACGCTTGACTTGAGTGAGCTCACCATCTTATTTTGGTTTACGATACAAATACATCCCAAATCTATGCGCCATCCCGTTTATTTTTATATCATGATTGCGATGTGTAAGACTTTCAGTGACACAAACCTACCTGAAAATGTGGTTTTTCATTCTCGCCAATACAAGGAGGAATGACAAGTATCAACAAAAGCGATAGCCATAGGTGTAGATAGCCATAAAATAAAGTCCAAACATTCATATTCAAAGCAACCCTCCTCGATTGAATCTCACATCACGTATAAACACTTTTAAGAGCAAAGTTTGGTGCGAATTCAGTAACCCATAGATAAATTCTTCCGTTCATAAAATATATGGTTAACTGTGTATTGAGGTTGAAAGAAATTTAGACCATATTTGATTATACAGAACGCTCATAGCCTACATGTTCAACATGAGTTCTAATATACCGCTGTGAATGCGAAGAAGTTTTAACCTCGTTTCAACAAAGAGCTAATTGATCTTTCCACGCATGAATAGTTGTTGTGGAGGTGTTAATAAAAATTAAAAGAGCTTTCTTCAAGATACAAAAGGAAACGAGAGAAGACTGTTTTGTACTCAGAGCGTTACTGAAGTTTTACCCGGTCGAAATTATTCATGAAATAAATGCTACATAATCTAGTTATTTCTTGGTTCCATTGATCTAAAATATACGTCCATTTTAAGTCCACACTTGGGTTTGAGACCGTTCTTAAACAGAGATTCAAGCAATCATTTCAAAACTGCCAACACAGTATGGCCAAACAACCTATCACTCAAATATTTGGTCAAGGTTCCTTCCAGAATTCCGTGAAATTCCGTGACACTTTCTCAAAGTTTAAATGGCTGCTTTTGACCGCTCTTGTTGTCCCCCTTCGCCGTGGGTTTTCGAGCTATTTCAGGCTACAGAAAAAAGGATAGTCTGTCAAGACTTGATAGAAGGAAAGTTTCCGCGCTGTGGCGTCTTTTGTACAGCTAGGGAAATGGGTGGCAACTATGGTTTGTGATTTTTCAGTGTCGCATACTTACGAAGTATCTTTGTTTCAAGGGGACCGGTTTTGTATCAATCTGAGCGTGATTGAACTTGGTAATGGAAATGCTCACAGTTATTAACGACTAAATTTACCACGATTTTTACAATCATTCTCATTCAAATTTGTTAGCCTCTTACTAAAGGTGATTGTGGTTCACCACAGTAGAGCACATTCTTCTAAAACGGCATCTTTCAATCTTATTCATTATTCTCTGATGCATTAAAGTATCATTATATATTTGAAAGAAATATGTTAGAAATCGATGGTTTGCTTATAGCTTGAGATCAAATACACTACAAGTTCACCATTTCGTAGGTCGAGCATTATTGATGGAGGATATGTTGATATTCAGCACTGCTTTAACATCGAAACAAAAAAAATCTGAGTCCCCTTTCCGTCCGGAGGTTTGCAAACTGTTATTTTACAAATGACGGTACCTTAGACGATTGGGAATACCAAGTAGGTCTGGAAAAAGTATTCTGCTTATTTACCCCGCACCTTGGACGGGAAAAATGGTCTGAAATCCGTAAGAGAGAGCGGCTAGGATTTAAAGTTATTTACCAATCCTTTCTTCATGCATAGTAGTGGGTTTGGGTCAAAAGATTTCGAATAAGTGAAGTAAAATGAAAATAAATTCTTTACGATTCTTGAAGCGAATTCGCTTCTAGATAGAGTGAACTAATTTTATTTCCTATGATGATGAACTTATGAAATAATGTGCTGTTGCTATTTAAAAAAGTAGGATACAGATCACGGATATTTGTAATCAAATGTGCGCGTGTTATACAATAAGAATTGATCGATACAATACGAGTATTCTTCTTTTAGAATATTTATTTTTATTTCGAATCTCTGTAATTCGAAAACCAAATCAATTCGAATAGATACGTGAAGTGAGAACTTTTATAACCTAATAATTCAAAATAAAAATTTGTAGATAACATTGAATGTTTCAGTAAAATGTTTTAAAAATACTTGTGGAATTAATAAGTGGATAAAAGCCTTGCAGTATGTCTGTTTAGCTATGTACTGTAAAAATACTGAGAGATTTTGTGATTTATTTTGTGATATTTTTGTGATAGTAGATGTTGGTAAGTTACTAAATTTTAAATTGGATAACTTATATTATTTGCGTAGCAGTGTGAAGATGAAAACGATGTCTCCTAATATAAATAAAATTTGTTGTTGCTGTCTTTGTTCTTGATATTGTATGGCGGCGTAGTGCAAATTATATTTTGATAAATGATAAATGACCCTACCCTGAATGACCCAAAAAAAATTAATTTTTTTTTCATAAATTAGCAGTTATTCAAGTTCCAACTGCAAAACGTCTTCCATTATGTTTTGTTTATGTTTTCCTGGACTGTTTGTTCGTCATCATATAGATTTTGCGCAATCAAAATTTAATACATAAATTTTCCAAACGAACGAACGGAGACAACTCCGTGACAACAAGTTCGTCAGTCACAGAATTCATGCACAAGTTCCCTAGAAAATTTTGTGCGAACGTCACACGAGTCATATACCTCGCGGGGAAAAAAAGTAAACAAATGAATTCGAATGTATTTTAGCAATACAAGTGAAATTATTTCGTGTTGGATAATTTTCTTCCCGAGAGGACTGATTCTCTTTAACCAGCAGCAGTAGTTAAGACGTAATTGCGTTGATGTTAGGGCGCTATTTCTTTTTTTAACACTTGTTTGAGAGTAGTCTCTAATATATAATGCTTGGGTCATAACTGGTGGCCTCCTCTCTTCTGTGATAGTGAGGACTAATCACTAGTAGTGTCTCCATCCATTATTCATTTAATTAGTTAATGATGATAACTTATGTATCTGTGTATTTTCAGTATGGAGAACATTACTACTGCTACTACTACTACTACATTTTTTTCTTTTTCGCACATGTTTCACACACGTTTTCGTAGGATAATGACAAAAGCATTACATCATGAGACACAAACAACACAATATTTTTGTTTGTATAATAATATCTATTTCCCACATAAAATTATCAAGGAATACCACATTCTATTAAATCTTAGTTTAAATGAAGAATATCTTTCACCAAATATGAGTTCCTTGTCATTGTTTTCTTGTTATTTTTTTCCTTATTATTTATTGTCATTTGTTAAGGTGAATGTTTAATAAGAATTGATAACGATATATATATATAATTGGTAAGAATAAATTTTCATATTCAGTTGACAACTCAGATGACGACTTTAACCCATTTCAAAAACTTGATGATGTACTTGATGAAGCTATCAAAGAAGTTGTTGGTTTGTTGATATATATTTGTCTTCTTGTGAATGAAAATACACAAAACTTTTCTAAATTCATAGGTCTTTCGGTAAAGTCAGCCAACATGAAAAACAAATTTGTGACTAGTCCACTGACAATGCAATCTAGATGGGATAATTTCCTGGTAGCTGATGACATCTGTGATGCCAGTGCTGATTATCAACATACTGTTAGTTAAAGCTATGTATACATTTGGAAAACTACCAAAAGCAAGAGAATCTAAAAATGTTGAAAGGAAGGTGAATATTTTAGCTATTTCAGCTTTCTTACTTTTCCTTGGACTTATTTTGTTTTAAGCTAAATGTCAAGCTAATAATATCCTATGCACATTCCATAAATCGTGTTTACATAGGTCGCATTCAAGTTCAATTGTCTTTATGGACCTCCTTTCTATGTTGAAAATTACTGAAAAAATTGTGATTTGCAGTCAAACGTAATTACCTCGCAACAACACCCTTAATGCATTTCAATTATATATTAGCCCACCTAAATGGCATCACCGCAGACAAAAAAATGTATTCTTTTTATTATTTAAAGATTATTAAAGATTCTATTCTTAACTATTGTTAAAGGCAACATTTATTGTATGTAGGCTGTATCAGTTTTCTCTTAAAGGTTTATGTTACTGATGTGATTCTCTTGTCTGTGTCCAAATAAATTTGAAGTAGCCGTTAGTGTTTCCTGATAATGTTGACAACTGTTCCCGGCTTTTCAAAATATATTTGGATTGAGGTCACCACGGACCAGAAAAATGTATTCTTTTTCCTATTTAATGTTTGTTGAAGATTTTATAGCTAACATTTAGTTAAAGGTATAATTATTATTATTATTATTATTAAAAATGTTTATACAGGATAAAAACTTCAGTTAAAAACTGCTATAAATGTTTGTCTGTGTTAGTGTATGTGCATGGAGTGTTAGTAAAATATTAGAATAAATAATAAAAGATTGATAAATCGTGTCAGAAACTTAGGACCGCGACAAAATTTGAAAATTTAGAATTTCAAGAATTTCAAGAGTATATTAATTACAGATTGCAAAGTCTCAAACTCAGAGTTTCAAGTGAATTAGGATCTAGAATACCAACAGTATCACGTATAAGTAGAAACTAAAAATAAAAGCTCAAAATCAGATGAGGACTAATAAGATACTAGTAACATTTATGTTAGTGAAGCAATTCTCTTGACTGTGGCCAAATAAATTTGAAGTAGCCGTAGATTTTCCTGATAATGTTGAGAACTTTTCGTGGCTTTTCAAAATATATTTGGATTGACGTCACCACGAACAAGAAAAATGTGTTAGTTTTCTATTTTAGTGTTTGATGAAGATGTTATGTTGAGTTTTCTGATTAGATTTTACTTGTTTACATAATTAACAATTCCCTTTTCTATGGCCAAATACATAAGGATTAGACTCAAATCTCCTATAACTACTAGATAATTCTTGTATTCATTGGCTTTGTCCGATTGTATTTGGATTGGCGTAACCAATCAAAAGGAAGTTGTAACATTTATTGTATGTAGGCTGCATCAGGTTTCTTTAAAATGTTTATGTTAGTGAAGCAATTCTCATGTCTATGACCAAATAAATTTAAAGTAGCCATAGGGTTTCCTGATAATATATTTGGATTGACATCACCACAAACAAGAAAAATCTGTTGTTTTTCTAATTTAGTGTTTGTTGAGGATATCATGTGGAGTATTGTGATTAGATTTTACATGTTTATATAATTAACAATTCCCTTTTTTTGTCGCCAAATAGATTAGGATTAGGATAAAATCTTCTTTAGGTACTAGATAATTTTTTTATTCATTGGCTTTGTCCGATTGTATTTGGATTGGCATAACCACTTAAAAGGAAGTTGTAACATTTATTGTATGTAGGCTGTATCAGGTTTCTCTTAAAAGATTTATGTTAGTGAAGCAGTTCTCTTGTCTGTGGCCAAATAAATTTGAAGTAGCTGTAGATTTTACTGATAATGTTGAGACCTTTGCGTTGCTTTTCAAAATATACTTGCATTTACGTCACCACAGACGAAAAAAATGTGTTCTTTTTTTCTAATTTAGTGTTTGATGAAGATGTTATGTTGAGTATTCTGATTAGATTTTACTTGTTTCTATAATTAACAATTCCCTTTTCTATGGCCAAATACATAAGGATTAGACTCAAATCTCCTATAACTACTAGATAATTCTTGTATTCATTGGCTTTGTCCGATTGTATTTGGATTGGCGTAACCAATCAAAAGGAAGTTGTAACATTTATTGTATGTAGGCTGCATCAGGTTTCTTTAAAATGTTTATGTTAGTGAAGCAATTCTCATGTCTATGACCAAATAAATTTAAAGTAGCCATAGGGTTTCCTGATAATATATTTGGATTGACATCACCACAAACAAGAAAAATCTGTTGTTTTTCTAATTTAGTGTTTGTTGAGGATATCATGTGGAGTATTGTGATTAGATTTTACATGTTTATATAATTAACAATTCCCTTTTTTTGTCGCCAAATAGATTAGGATTAGGATAAAATCTTCTTTAGGTACTAGATAATTTTTTTATTCATTGGCTTTGTCCGATTGTATTTGGATTGGCATAACCACTTAAAAGGAAGTTGTAACATTTATTGTATGTAGGCTGTATCAGGTTTCTCTTAAAAGATTTATGTTAGTGAAGCAGTTCTCTTGTCTGTGGCCAAATAAATTTGAAGTAGCTGTAGATTTTACTGATAATGTTGAGACCTTTGCGTTGCTTTTCAAAATATACTTGCATCTACGTCACCACAGACGAAAAAAATGTGTTCTTTTTTTCTAATTTAGTGTTTGATGAAGATGTTATGTTGAGTATTCTGATTAGATTTTACTTGTTTCTATAATTAACAATTCCCTTTTCTTTTACTAAATACATTAGGATTAGGCTGAAATCTCCTGTAACTACTAGATAATTCTTGTATTCATTGCCTTTGTCCGATTGTATTTGGAATGGCGTAACCACTAAAAAGGAAGTTGTAACATTTATTGTATGTAGGCTGTATCAGGTTTTTCTTAAAAGATTTATGTTAGTGAAGCAGTTCTCTTGTCTGTGGCCAAATAAATTTGAAGTAGCCGTAGGGTTTCTTGATAATGTTGATAAATCTTCATGGCTTTTCAAAATATACTTGGATTGACGTCACCACGGACAAGAAAAATGTGTTCTTTTTCTAATTTAGTATTCGATCAAGATGTTATGTTGAGTGTTCTGATTAGATTTTACTTGTTTATAGAATTAACAATTTCCTTTTCTATGGCCAAATACATAAGGATTAGACTCAAATTTCCTGTAACTACTAGGTAATTCTTGTATTCATTGTTTTTGTCCGATTGTATTTGGATTGGCGTATCCACTGAACAGGAAGTTGTAACATTTATTGTATGTAGGCTGTATCAGATTTCTCTTAAAAGATTTATGTTAGTGAAGCAGTTCTCTTGTCGGTGGCCAAATAAATTTGAAGTAGCCGTAGATTTTCCTGATAATGTTGAGAACTTTTCGTGGCTTTTCAAAGTATATTTGGATTGACGTCACCACAGATAAGAAAAATGTGTTCTTTTTCTATTTTAGTGTTTCGATGAAGATGTTATGTTGAGTATTCTGATTAGATTTTACTTGTTTATATAATTAACAATTCCCTTTTCTTTAGCAAATACATAAGGATTAGACTGAAATCTCCTGTAACTACTAGGTAATTCTTGTATTAATTGTCTTTGTCCGATTGTATTTGGATTGGCGTAACCACTAAAAAGGAAGTTGTAACATTGTATGTAGGCTGTATCAAGTTTTTCTTAAAAGATTTATGTTAGTAAAGCAGTTCTCTTGTCTATGGCTAAATAAATTCGAAGTTGCCGTAGGGTTTCTTGATAATGTTGATAAATCTTCATGGCTTTTCAAAATATACTTGGATTGACGTCACCACGGACAAGAAAAATGTGTTCTTTTTCTAATTTAGTATTCGATCAAGATGTTATGTTGAGTGTTCTGATTAGATTTTACTTGTTTATAGAATTAACAATTTCCTTTCCTATGGCCACATACATAAGAATTAGAATGAAATCTCCTATAACTACTAGATAATTCTTGTATTCATTGGCTTTGTCCGATTGTATTTGGATTGGCGTAACCACTAAAAAGGAAGTTGTAACATTGTATGTAGGCTGTATCAAGTTTTTCTTAAAAGATTTATGTTAGTGAAGCAGTTCTCTTGTCGGTGGCCAAATAAATTTGAAGTAGCCGTAGGGTTTCCTTATTTTGTTGAGAACTTTTTGTGGCTTTTCAAAATATATTTGGATTGACGTTACCACAGACAAGAAAAATGTGTTGCTTTTCTAATTAATTTGTTGTGGAAGATATCATGTTGAGTATTTTGATTAGATTTTACTTGTTTATATAATTAACAATTCCCTTTTCTGTGTACAAATACATTAAGATTAGGCTGAAATCTTCTTTAAGTACAAGATAATTCTTGTATTCATTGTGTTTGTCTGATTGTATTTGGATTGGCGTAACCACTCAAAAGGAAGTTGTAACATTAATTGCATGTATGCTGTATTATATTGGAATTAAAAGGTTTATGTTATTGAAACAATTCCGTTGTATTTTCTCCAATAAATTTGAAGTAGCTGTAGGGTTTCATTATATTGAGAACTTTTTGTGGCTTTTCAAAATATGTTAGGTTTGGGGTCGCCAATGACCAGAAATATGTATTCTTTTTCGTATTTAATGTTTGTTTAAGATTTTATAGTTAACTTTTAGTTAAAGGTATGGAAATGACATTAATTGTTTGTAGGCTGTATCAGGTTTCACTTAAAAGGTTTATGTTAGTGAAGCAATTCTCTTGTCTGTGGCCAAATAAATTTGAAGTAGCAGTAGATTTTCCTGATAATGTTGAGAACTTTTCGTGGCTTTTCAAAGTATATTTGGATTGACGTCACCACAGATAAGAAAAATGTGTTAGTTTTCTATTTTAGTGTTTGATGAAGATGTTATGTTGAGTATTCTGATTAGATTTTACTTATTTCTATAATTAACAATTCTCTTTTCTTTTAGCAAATACATTAGGATTAGGCTGAAATCTCCTGTAACTACTAGGTAATTCTTGTATTCATTGTTTTTGTCCGATTGTATTTGGATTGGCGTATCCACTGAACAGGAAGTTGTAACATTTATTGTATTTAGGCTTTATCAGGTTTCTCTTTAAATGTTAATGTTAGTGAAGCAGTTCTCTTGTCTGTGGCCAAATAAATTTGAAGTAGCCGTAGATTTTCCTGATAATGTTGAGAACTTTTCGTGGCTTTTCAAAGTATATTTGGATTGACGTCACCACAGATAAGAAAAATGTGTTAGTTTTCTATTTTAGTGTTTGATGAAGATGTTATGTTGAGTAGTCTGATTAGATTTTACTTGTTTCTATAATTAACAATTCCCTTTTCTTTTAGCAAATACATTAGGATTAGGCTGAAATCTCCTGTAACTACTAGGTAATTCTTGTATTCATTGTTTTTGTCCGATTGTATTTGGATTGGCGTATCCACTGAACAGGAAGTTGTAACATTTATTGTATGTAGGCTGTATCAGGTTTTTCTTAAAAGATTTATGTTAGTGAAGCAGTTCTCTTGTCTGTGGCCAAATAAATTTGAAGTAGCCGTAGATTTTCCTGATAATGTTGAGAACTTTTCGTGGCTTTTCAAAGTATATTTGGATTGACGTCACCACGGACAAGAAAAATGTGTTCTTTTTCTAATTTAGTATTCGATCAAGATGTTATGTTGAGTGTTAGATTTTACTTGTTTATAGAATTAACAATTTCCTTTTCTATGGCCAAATACATAAGGATTAGACTCAAATCTCTTATAACTACTAGATAATTGTTGTATTCATTGGCTTTGTCCGATTGTATTTGGATTGGCGTAACCACTCAAAAGGAAGTTGTAACATTTATTGTATGTAGGCTGTATCAGATTTCTCTTAAAAGATTTATGTTAGTGAAGCAGTTCTCTTGTCTGTGGCCAAATATATTTGAAGTAGCCGTAGATTTTCCTGATAATGTTGAGAACTTTTCGTGGCTTTTCAAAGTATATTTGGATTGACGTCACCACAGATAAGAAAAATGTGTTAGTTTTCTATTTTAGTGTTTGATGAAGATGTTATGTTGAGTATTCTGATTAGATTTTACTTGTTTCTATAATTAACAATTCCCTTTTCTTTTAGCAAATACATTAGGATTAGGCTGAAATCTCCTGTAACTACTAGGTAATTCTTGTATTCATTGTTTTTGTCCGATTGTATTTGGATTGGCGTATCCACTGAACAGGATGTTGTAACATTTATTGTATTTAGGCTTTATCAGGTTTCTCTTTTAATGTTAATGTTAGTGAAGCAGTTCTCTTGTCTGTGGCCAAATAAATTTGAAGTAGCCGTAGATTTTCCTGATAATGTTGAGAACTTTTCGTGGCTTTCAAAGTATATTTGGATTGACGTCACCACAGATAAGAAAAATGTGTTAATTTTCTATTTTAGTGTCTGATGAAGATGTTATGTTGAGTAGTCTGATTAGATTTTACTTGTTTCTATAATTAACAATTCCCTTTTCTTTTAGCAAATACATTAGGATTACGCTGAAATCTCCTGTAACTACTAGGTAATTCTTGTATTCATTGTTTTTGTCCGATTGTATTATGATTGGCGTAACCACTTAAAAGGAAGTTGTAACATTTATTGTATGTAGACTGTATCAGGTTTCTCATAAAAGGTTTATGTTAGTGAAGCAATTCTCTTGTCTATGGCCAAATAAATTTGAAGCTGTCGTAGGGTTACATGATAATGTTGATAACTGTTTCCGGCTTTTCAAAATATGTTAGGATTGGGGTCGCCAATGACCGGAAATATGTATTCTTTTTCCTATTTAATGTTTGTTTAAGATTTTATAGTTAACTTTTTGTTAAAGGTATGGAAATGACATACATTGTTTGTAGGCTGTATCAGGTTTCACTTAAAAGATTTATGTTAGTGAAGCAATTCTCTTGTCTGTGGCCAAATAAATTTGAAGTTGTCGTAGGGTTACTTGATAATGTTGATAACTGTTTCCGGCTTTTCAAAATATGTTAGGATTGGGGTCGCCAATGAGCAGAAGGATGTATTCCTTTTCTTTTTTAATGTCTGTTTAAGATTTTATAGTTAACTTTTGGTTAAAGGTATGGAAGTGACATTAATTGTTTGTAGTCTGTATCAGGTTTCTCTTAAAGGGTTTATGTTAGTGAAGCAATTCTCTTGTCTGTGGCCAAAAACATTTGAAGTTGACGTAGGGTTACTTGATAATGTTGATAACTGTTTCCGGCTTTTCAAAATATGTTAGGATTGGGGTCGCCAATGACCAGAAATATGTATTCTTTTTCCTATTTGATGTTTGTTTAAGATTTTATAGTTAAGTTTTAGTTAAAGGTATGGAAATGACATTAATTGTTTGTAGGCTGTATCAGGTTTCACTTAAAAGCTTTATGTTAGTGAAGCAATTCTCTTGTCTGTGGCCAAATAAATTTGAAGTAGCCGTAGATTTTCCTGATAATGTTGAGAACTTTTCGTGGCTTTTCAAAGTATATTTGGATTGACGTCACCACAGATAAGAAAAATGTGTTAGTTTTCTATTTTAGTGTTTGATGAAGATGTTATGTTGAGTATTCTGATTAGATTTTACTTGTTTCTATAATTAACAATTCCCTTTTCTTTTACTAAATACATTAGGATTAGGCTGAAATCTCCTGTAACTACTAGGTAATTCTTGTATTCATTGGCTTTGTCCGATTGTATTATGATTGGTGTAACCACTCAAAAGGAAGTTGTAACATTTATTGTATGTAGGCTGTATCAGATTTCTCTTAAAAGATTTATGTTAGTGAAGCAGTTCTCTTGTCTGTGGCCAAATAAATTTGAAGTAGCCGTAGATTTTCCTGATAATGTTGAGAACTTTTCGTGGCTTTTCAAAGTATATTTGGATTGACGTCACCACAGATAAGAAAAATGTGTTAATTTTCTATTTTAGTGTTTGATGAAGATGTTATGTTGAGTATTCTGATTAGATTTTACTTGTTTCTATAATTAACAATTCCCTTTTCTTTTAGCAAATACATTAGGATTAGGCTGAAATCTCCTGTAACTACTAGGTAATTCTTGTATTCATTGTTTTTGTCCGATTGTATTTGGATTGGCGTATCCACTGAACAGGAAGTTGTAACATTTATTGTATTTAGGCTTTATCAGGTTTCTCATAAAAGGTTTATGTTAGTGAAGCAATTCTCTTGTCTATGGCCAAATAAATTTGAAGTTGCCGTAGGGTTTCCTTATTATGTTGAGAACTTTTTGTGGCTTTTCAAAATATATTTGGATTGACGTTACCACAGACAAGAAAAATTTGTTGCTTTTCTAATTAATTTGTTGTGGAAGATATCATGTTGAGTATTTTGATTAGATTTTACTTGTTTATATAATTAAGAATTCCCTTTTCTGTGTACAAATACATTAAGATTAGGCTGATATCTTCTTTAAGTACAAGATAATTCTTGTATTCATTGTGTTTGTCTGATTGTATTTGGATTGGCGTAACCACTCAAAAGGAAGTTGTAACATTAATTGCATGTATGCTGTATTATATTGGAATTAAAAGGTTTATGTTATTGAAACAATTCCGTTGTATTTTCTCCAATAAATTTGAAGTAGCTGTAGGGTTTCATTATGTTGAGAACTTTTTGTGGCTTTTCAAAATATGTTAGGTTTGGGGTCGCCAATGACCAGAAATATGTATTCTTTTTCGTATTTAATGTTTGTTTAAGATTTTATAGTTAACTTTTAGTTAAAGGTATGGAAATGACATTAATTGTTTGTAGGCTGTATCAGGTTTCACTTAAAAGCTTTATGTTAGTGAAGCAATTCTCTTGTCTGTGGCCAAATAAATTTGAAGTTGTCGTAGGGTTACTTGATAATGTTGATAACTGTTTCCGGCTTTTCAAAATATGTTAGGATTGGGGTCGCCAATGACCGGAAATATGTATTCTTTTTCCTATTTAATGTTTGTTTAAGATTTTATAGTTAACTTTTTGTTAAAGGTATGGAAGTGACATTCATTGTTTGTAGGCTGTATCAGGTTTCACTTAAAAGGTTTATGTTAGTGAAGCAATTCTCTTGTCTGTGGCCAAATAAATTTGAAGTTGTTGTAGGGTTACTTGATAATGTTGATAACTGTTTCCGGCTTTTCAAAATATGTTAGGATTGGGGTCGCCAATGAGCAGAAGGATGTATTTCTTTTCTTTTTTAATGTCTGTTTAAGATTTTATAGTTAACTTTTGGTTAAAGGTATGGAAGTGACATTAATTGTTTGTAGTCTGTATCAGGTTTCTCTTAAAAGGTTTATGTTAGTGAAGCAATTCTCTTGTCTGTGGCCAAATAAATTTGAAGTTGTCGTAGGGTTACTTGATAATGTTAATAACTGTTTCCGGCTTTTCAAAATATTTTAGGTTTGGGGTCGCCAATGACCAGAAATATGTATTCTTTTTCCTATTTGATGTTTGTTTAAGATTTTATAGTTAAGTTTTAGTTAAAGGTATGGAAATGACATTAGTTGTTTGTAGGCTGCATCAGGTTTCTCTTAAAATGTTTATGTTAGTGAAGCAATTCTCTTGTCTGTGGCCAAATAAATTTGAAGTAGTCGTAGGCTTTCCTGAAAATATTAAAAACTCTTCGTTGATTTTCATACTGTACCTCATAGTTATTCTTGGCAGCTGTCTTGTTTTTTTTATAAACAATATATTTCCTGCATCCATATAATTTGTAATGTTTATTGTCGTGGAAATGAGTAAGTAATCAAGATATGTGTGTCATCTGTTATTAACTACAAAAAACAGAAGAAACAAAGAGAAAGAAAACTTGAAATTCGTTGTAATGTTGGAGAATTGATATGATGATGTGAAGATTCGGGGATTGACATCGGATTCCCTGACTGGTTAGGGATTCTGTTTCCCTGATGGTATTGTATAGATTTAATGGAGTTTTTATGATCTTGAATATTTCAATCCACGTGTCTTTACAATTATTTACAATTTTCCCTATAAAAAGTTAAAGCTTTATAAGTGAGTTTTTATTTCTGACAGTTTTCTTTTCGTATTATTTATGGTTTAAAGTGAAACATGACTGAGTTTCATTTGAGTTTTTTCAGAGTGTTCAGATCACTTACGATTTCTTTTCTTCTTTTCTTTCTTACTCGATTTTTACTGTAATCTTCTTTTTTACTTCTTCTTTGGAACTTTCTATGTTTTCGTTTTCTGTTGAACGTTAGTTCATATATGACGTCAAATTTTGCTTTATTCGTATTTGTTTGTTTTTTTCTCGTTTCCATGACAGTGATTATGGACGTCAAATGGAAATTCAGATTTTTTTGTTAAAACATTCCCTTTTTGTCTCCATTGTTTTTCTTCTTCCAGGAAATTCTTTTTCGAAAAGGATTGTTAGATGTATATCTTGGATAGCTGCTGAATTGTGATGTTGGAATCACTAGCAATAAGGATATCTCAGCGGAAATTTTAACCGTTTTCCCATGCCCATATATGGCTTAGTGTATTGAGGAGTGACTTAAAAGAACTCAACAACTTCACATGGGAAGAAGCCGTACTTGCTGCTGAAGAAAAGAATTGGGAAGAAATAGTTTGCTAATTTTTGGAGATATTTTCGGTTATGTAAATTCATTTTACGGAAAATACCGATTATTATTATTATTATTATTATTATTAAGATTTCCCCGTTAAGCGAGAAATCTTATTTATTTAGGCTTTCTGTCTATCGACTAAGAGTGCAACCGTTTTTCTGCCCGAATTGGTTATCAGTTTTTAAAGGGCGGAAGTCCGTGTATTTTTTTCCAATAATTTTTTTTTATATCCATGGTTTCGATGATGATGTGTAAAATTACATTAAATTTTAAAAAAGCTTTCCGAAAATCTAAAGAAGTATTTTCTTGTATTATTAAGTTTTTACATTTGATAAGGAGCAGTTGGTCGTCTTCCAACAGCTTTTGAATTGTTTATCTTTTATATATTTTTAAAAATACATTGAAATGTAAGCGTGGGTGGCCGAGTGGCCTAAAACTCTGCATTTCTTTTCGAGAACATAGTGGTTCTAATCCGCTGGCAGGCGTTTTTCGTTTATTTTAGAATAAGTTACCATAAGTAAATGTAGGTTACAGCTATCCTCCTAGGTTACAGTAGACATGATTAGAGACAGATTTAGTGCTAAACGATAAATATATTTGAAATAGTCGGATTTGAACCACTTTTGATAGATACAATGACATGTTTTCACTATACCTTATATTGGCCCATTTGGTCGACCCTTATTAGGCCAAGGCAAAAATCGTGATTTGGCCATTTAGGACTGTATTTAAAAAATACATTGTTATCATATAAAGTTCCTATTTCCTCTGAAGTTAATATTATCATAAACATTGATAAAACGAGTATTCTGTGACACACTGTTTAGGGGAATCTTTTTAATTAACAATGTTGATCTTGTTATTATTATTATATATTTTTGTTTATGTTTAAATATTTTCAAAGAGCGCCTCCTGATCGGATACCAGAAATCCATTCTGGAGCGTATTGATCATTCAGATTTTCAGTTCGTAACAATTTCCCCTATTTGAAATTGCTTCATTGACGTGTTGGAACACTAGTGCGGCATTGTTATTATAGATTATTAAGCGAACTAGCTGCCCGGGTAAAAAAAATTTACCGATGCAATTCTAGTTCGGTCTACAGTCAACAGTACGGTGCGAAAGAAACTTTGTGTCCGCGTAAGATAATAAGCATTCGCGAAGGATCGGTGGCATATCCATGTCCAATTCTATCGCATGTGTAAACAAACTGCGTAGAATACAAAATATTTGTAGCTATATGAAAATCTTTATAAATCTTTTTTGTTTCCATGTAAAAATTCATTCCTCCGCAGACGCGTATATAAAGTTGCTTTCTTAAAGTTTCTTTCTTTCCAAACTCTCGTGTTACTACTTTACTGAACCATTAACTTACTACATATAGGTGATAACTATCGTGTGGAATTAAAACACTTGCCTTTTAACAATTTGGAGTAAGTTTCGTCAAAATACCTTGTCGGGGTTGAATAGTTTGGCAAAATAAAAAATCTGGCAATGTTTTGATTTGCGAAACAATCGAATGCTAGAAATTCGATTTTTTATATATTAACACGGGGGATAGATTTAAAAACAAAATTCAAGTTTTCAAATGCAGATTGCGTCTTTAGTATTGGCACAGTAGGTGCCATATTTTTGATATCTGTATTCATAAATTAGTGTAAAAAATCATAGATTCGTAAAAGAATTTTGATGTATAAAAGTCTCTTTCATTTGTTGTTTTGATTCCCCCCGTCTTGTTTTTGTTTGGTTTTCAGTAAGGCAACCTAGTAAAAATTTTCAGTAAGGCAGTATTGTAAAGCGAAGGATAAAATAGCAGATCACTCCAATCAGACTTTGTAACGATATCAACTGAACAGTAAGTAATGTTTATTTATTTGAATTTATGCAGATAGTAACTCATTTCGTATAATTGTGCCACTCTATAGCTGACTAGCTGGAAATTTCATCGAAAACAGTAATGTTTCCAGAAAATTCATCTTTAATTATTACAAAATGTTTTGTTTTATGTATAGCTATAGATATATAGCTAGGCTTGACAGGCTATCATTAATCAAGTAAACTTCATCTTTCAAAGAAATTTTCTAAAGGCTTTTACCATTCTGCCGACACAAAATTTTATGGATAACTTTGGAGAAAACTCTGTCAGTATTAGAGAGTAATTATAATAGGGCTTCAGAGGTTTTTTTTATAGACTTGGTTTGACATTCGAATTGTATAACATTAGAACAAAATACATTTTAAACGTTCTATTTACCGTACATCCCTCCTGCCTGTTAATAAGTGTTGAACCAACCAACGTATACAAAAGATGTCGCCAAATGTGTATTTTTCCTGATATTAATCAGTAGATCTTGATAAGACAACACAATACCTTTCTCTTTACTTTTCCTACTCATTTAAGAGTATACTAAGTATCTCCATCATTTCTGTGTCGATGTCTATTGATGTTTGTTAAATGACGTCAAATTATACAGCTCTTGTTAAATCTTATCTCCGATTGGCTCATTTATATTATGACGTCAAATGTTTATGCTCAGACCGTTCATGAGATGTGTTTGTTTACATAGTTGTCAGGGTGACATGAATATGAAGTATATAAAATAAGGGGGGAGAGGGGGTGGGGGTGGGATAGGTATTAAATGAGGATTCTTCCCTTCATTTTGGCACAATTTCCATACGAAAACTTATTCCGCGAAATTCTTCAAAAAATCTTAAAAGTGTTTCCTCTAATTAACTCCCCTAAAAATCAAAAAAGTTTTATAAACGCCTCCCCCCTCTTCTAATAAACGCCCCTCAACTAAAGGAGGCGTTTATTAGAAATAAAAGGGGGAATTTAAATAGAAATAAATTGAAAAAGTGCAGCAAATTTTGTATTAAACGCCTTCTATATTGGTTGTAAATAATAAATACCATCCCTCTTGCAGTTGAAAAACCTGTGTATTTTAAAATTTGGTGTCTAATCTTTACTTGATAGAAAACAAATTATATGAGGTCATTTCAGATAGACAAAATATTACTTTAAAATGAAATTACTTTATAAACGCATTACTCTTTTCAACACCTGCCTCTAATAAACGCCCCCTAAACTCTCGGAAAATTAAATAAACGCCCGGGCCGTTTGTGTTAGCGGATTTAGCGATAGTCGATTCGAGCGATGGTGCAGTGAATAGCACCTTCGACTGTGACCGCTGAGGCGTATATTATAGTTCATGAACAGATACTTATCTTTTAAGATATATATTCGTCATATAAAAATGTCAATTGGAAATATAAAACAATAAGATTTATTTAAATTCTAGTAAAAGCTTTTCGGTATAACAATCCATCGTCAAGTACCTATATTATGTGAAAATTAAAGAGAAATCTGAGATGTTACAGAATTTATACAAGTTTAAAAAGGTTATTAAAACGTGTTAAAAAGCTTTAAAGTGGGCCCATGGGAATATGCCAACACAAGGGCTATGTTACACCATTTCTAAATAAAACCAAATTGTGAGATTCATTTTGCAAATTGAGTTTAGTCTGCTTTCGCCGTGTAGTTTGGGAGCAAGAATATACATCTTCATTAATTTTACGCGAAGGGTGAGAATTCCTGTCCTTTGTACTGAACAGCTGACGAACTTTCTTTGTTACCCATTTTAAAGCAACATTAACTTTGTTGTGAGTAAACGTACGGAATTTTGTCAGGAAACGCTTTGCAACATCCTCATTTTTGTCACAAAATGGAACCTGGATGAGGATAAATTTCTTGGGTTCAGCAAGTAAATACTCAGGAATTATCAATTTTTGATTTTTGTCTTTATTTTTACGATTTTCGAATCGGGTTATCACACTGGTTCGTAAATCTCTTCGGATAACCACCAGTATTTTCAAATTTTTAGGATCATATCTTTCCTTTGATTCCATGCTGATTCAGTTAGTTTCTCTCCTGGTGATGATGTCATCAACGAAACGTTTATAGAACGCAGGTTTAGTTGGCTTGACTTTCTGGTTGTCTAGTTTTGTGAGGGCAATGTTAGCAAATGTAACTGCAAGGGGTCCACCCATCGTGCATCCATCAGACTGTTTGTAGAATTTGGACTGAAACATAAATGTGTTTTCTGTAGATAGTTTTAGTAACAATCTTTTGAAGATGAGGCGATTTCATATTTTTGTTAGTTTGTGTTCTTTGTAGGTTTGACTTAATATCTAATCTATAGTTTATCGTTTATAGGGACATTTGTAAATAAGGATTCGACATTGTTAGACACATATTCCTTGTTTGGTCTAAGTGGTGGCTGATTCTGAATGAGCTTGGGAATTCTTGTGTGTTTGAGATGATTTACTCATTTTCAGCATACAACGGCTTTAGACAAGCTGCAATGACCTGAGCTGCGTTGTATTATTATGTACCACTAGTACCACTATTATGTGCCAACAATTATCGGTCTAAACTTGGGAAGTCTACTTTTGAAAAACATTTTCCAAAAATTGTAAAAAATGATATATTATACTCCATAAAGCAGAAAAAATATACATGCATCACTTAAAAGCATTTTTTCAGTTATTTTCACAATGATAAAGTTCAGCGTATCTTTGTGTTTTTGAAACGGTTGTGTCAAGAGCTAAAGCCTGGACCCCAGTCGAATCAATTACGTCACGTCGTGCAAGAGAGTAAACCAGACGTTAAAATTCACTTGAAAAAATAAACGTGTAAAAATGTCAACAAACAGTGAGGACTCCGAGGCTGATGATTTTTCGTTTAATGAAGAATTTTCCTTTTCCAATGATATAAGCAAACTGAAGCCGTATGATTTTGAACCGATCGTTTCCTCGGGTGAAAGTAGTAATGAAGATTACATCGACCAGGAAGAAAACAGCTCTTCTGCATCAAATTCTCGCGTGGGCAATATTTTATGGTGCGAATGCGACGAGTGCAAAAATATGACAACTGAAGCTGAAAGCATATGTTGCGTTGAATCTAACGAAATACCAGACGATTTCTTCGAAGGTAAATGCAAAATATTTGAGTCATAAAGTTTTATACACTTTTACTTTCTTTTCTGATCTTTTTCAAACTTTCAACTTTCAACTTTTACGCATCACAGATTTTTCAATTACGATTTCATGAATAATGCTCCATCGTTGGTCATCTCTCTTTCACTTCAAATAATAATTAAGGTTTCTTTGGAATAGTAGTAAGGATGGAGAACGAAAATGTGATCTTAGAAAAGTTATTCTTTCTGTATGTAATGAACTATTCAAGATCCACATTTGTAAAAACGGGGGTAAATGTCTGCTTCTTCCTATAAAACGGGATTCAAGTAAACTAGTATATATTTGCCATGTTGAAACGATGTTCGGGTGTGTTTATGTCGTTTTATTTATTCATTTGTTTATTTACTCTTCTTTTTATTTTGTTTTTCCTTTAGAAATTACCGTTATGCTGGATATCGACAATTCGTATGGTGGATCCACAGCCGTCTGGGTAAAGGAGTTAGACGGGTGATTCCATCATGCGTTGTTTGGGCGATCAGAAACAAATATCCTTCTCCTGGTCAAGTTTATGTAGATTTCAAACACTCAAATGATCAATAAATAGCCGTGAAAGTTGATGAGTTTTTGTTTGGCGTTCTATTTTAACGGTAGTAAAGTAAAAAATCGTGGCTTGAAAAATTATCTAAAAAACTAAAAATCAAACAAAAAAGAAAACAAAAAAAACAAACAAACAGTTTTTGAGCTTAGCAAACTTGCCACACAAAGAAAAACATCCTCGAAAACGAACAAAATTTTAAAATATCTACAATAAAGCAACGTTCTGAGTTAAAACATACGGTTTACCATCATTGAAATCTTGTTCTCATGAATTTAATTGCTTGCCCTTTTTCCGGCTTCTCCACTGGGGCAATGTTTTCTGGAATATTTTCCGGCAACAATGGGAGCTCTCCAGCACATGCATCTGATGTCCCATTTATGGTGGCTTCAAGTAACTCACGGAGATATTCTCGACTTTTTTTCTCGATAATCTTTTGCACAACCTTAGTTTGAGTGACCCTTGAAAAAGATTGTGTGTATTGTAACACGCCTTTCTTCGTGCGATCTTGTTTGCAGCCTCCACCACTGTTGAAATCCAGAATAGCTAACTGGGTGCGCGCTATCATACCATACATGGAAAAGTGGAGCCTTTTGGGACAATACTTTGTCAACAAGGAATGAAATACCTCCAAATTTCCAGTGTGGCAAAACTTGGCTAAATACTTCAAGTCCCCCAGTGTTCGTTTGTTTTCAATAATAACTTTTAAAGCTAGAAAAGCCGGGAGTCATTCTTCAACCATTTCCGTTCTTTTTCAAGTGCAGAGTGTTCACATTCGTGAAATACTTCGTAACCCTCCCATGAATGTATGCCACGTATATGGTAGAGAATACTCTGCCACTTTTCTTTTAATATTATCGGATCACTGTTGCAGCTGGCGCAGCACCACCACATATGATTGACAATGGATTTAATCCAATCATTTAGAGGTCGACAATCTCTTTTCTTTGCAGCCGATGTTAAAGCTTTTTTGATTGACTTCACAAAATGCCATATATCGAGTTGATGAGAAATATGTGGGTAGTCGGTTTTCAGCAAAGATCTTATTTGAAGATGACGATCAGTTGTTAGAGTCGTGATTGGAATATTTAAGTTGGTGAACTTAGTTAGCAAAATTTCAAGCCCTTTCTTTTCCATTCGATTAGAGTTTTCGACAGTGCCTACATGGACAACGTGAAAATCTACAACTTTGTTCATCTCGGTGCTAATAAGGCTGTAGGTTCCATATTTGGCACTGTAGCCAGGCGAGTCACTTCTACCATCGCCAATAAAGTTATTCTCGGTGGTTTCAGCGCAAAGATTAATGAGCTGGGAACGATGACGCTTAAAGACCTTGTTTAATGTCGGAAATAAAATTGCTTTCTGAATACGATAAAACAGCGCTCTCGAAATACGGACGACATTTACTGAGGACAGCATCTCCGCTATTCGTGCGAACGTATTTCCAGAATATAACATCGCTGCCGAAAGCAAAACATTCCCAGCTGCAAAGTGATTAATGTTTGGTTGTAATCGCCATATATGCTTGTGGTTCTTTTCACATGTTGTTACAACAAATGGCAATGTTCCTTTAGTTCTGACTTCAGTAATGGTGTTTTGTTTGAAACATCTAAAACAGAATTGGAATAGTGACACCAAACTACTCCAAAACACTAAAAATTTCGGCTCTGATGAGAGTGTGCTGCTGTTAAACAGTTCAGCCGTTTCTTGAACAGGGTGGTTCTCCTCATCTGAATCATCGTCACTTTCGTCTGAATTTTTTGTTGGATCAAAAAGAGGATCGTTTACGTCATTGATCTCCTCACACACTTCGAACTCTGGGTCCGATTCAGTTTCAGAGGCGTTATTTTCTTCTTCTTGCCACGTTACGTAGGAATTTGGCGAAAATGTCAGTTCTGTATTGCAACTTTTTGCTTTTTGCTTTGAACCGGAAATTTTGACCTTTAAAGTCTCTTTTAATTGTGGAATGGTCGGCGCAATATAGCTGGTCTCACACAAAAAGTGTTTGGGGTCATACTGAGTGCGTTTAGATTTTTGAATGCAAGGATCCCCTACACACTTATCCACGGTTACCGCGGGAATTTTTCCCACATACTGATCAACTGTGTTAGTCATCAAAGGTTGTTCATCAATGATATTATTATTATTATTATTATTATTATTATTATTATTATTATTATTATTATTATTATTATTATTATTATTATTATTATTCACGAATATTTATACAGGATAAGCCATTCAAAAATTAGAAATATATACACTATATACATATTTACAAATTTCTGTTGTTCTATGGGTCCTGTTGTGTATAATATAAAAAAAAGTGAAAACTGTAAAATCAGTAAAAATCTAAAAAAGTTTGAATATCGCCCGGAAAAATTTAAGATTAAACTGCTGAATTCGAAGATTAAAAGAGTCGAATTTGAGAATCTGAATGATTCAAGAGATTAACCTAAAATGTGAATTAGATATTGAAAGCTTTATTAAATAAACTTATAAAATCTTTTGTAGAATTTGCATTTCGTACGTTCATTGGCAAAGAGTTATATTCTTTAGCACCAGCAAATCTAAAGCTTTTCTTTGCGGATTCCAGTTTGACACGAGGAAGTCTGATAATCTTTGTAGAGTTACGAGTATCGTTTGACATCACATCGAAATAGTTTAGCAAATTACGACAAACTTGTCCAGTGATACATTTGTACACCTGCACACAAAGTCTGCGTTTCTGGATGGAAACTTTCGATTGATCTCTGACGTTATAGCGTTTGTATATAATACGAGCAGCTCTGTTCTCAAAATTAATCAGTTTTTCTTCAGCCGTACGTGTGTGTGTACTGGTCAAGATGGAACAATATGTGAAGATTGGCAGAATCAATGATCTATACAAGGTAAGTGCTGCTTCAGTTGTAAGTTGTGAACGGACTCGTTTCAGTAGGTACAATCTTCCTGCTGCTTTCTTGTATGCAGAGTCAATGTGATCTTTTAAAGATAATGACTGATCGAGTTTGACTCCAAGATATTTATATGTATTGGTTGACATTAAGCTCTCGAATTTGTGTTTGATGTTCAGTGATTGACCTTTGACCCTCTGTGGTGTGCCAAACAACATCACTTCCGTTTTTCCCTTTTTCATGTTGCACACTAGGTCCATCGATTCTAGCCAATCTGAAAGTAGTTTGAAATCTTCTGTGAGATGCTTCTCGATGTCTGATGTCGTTTTTGACTGGTAGTAGATCACTGTATCGTCAGCATATGTGAAAATCTTTGAGTTTTGAAGCACTGATTCAATGTCATTGAAGGTCAATAAGAAAAGTAAGGGCCCGAGTATTGACCCTTGAGGTACTCCGCATGTCACATTTTGAGCTTGTGATATTTCTTGTCCAATACGTACGGATTGTTTACGGTTAAATAGGTAATCTACAAGGAGATCTTTTTCCTTGTCATGGATACCATAACTTGACAAGTTTTCAATAATTTGTGAGTGGCTCAGAGTATCAAATGCCTTACTCAAATCTACGAATATGGCACCTGTCATCAGACCATCGTTCATACTCATGCGTATTTGATCAAGAAAAAGTGTTGCTTCTGTTTCTGTATCGCGTTGTTTACGAAAACCAAACTGCGTTTGTGATAGAAGATTTTTCTCCTCAAGAAATTTCGATATTTGTGAGTAGATACATCTCTCAAAAATCTTAGAGCAGATTGGTAGGACTGATACGGGCCGGTAGTTGTCCAAATCGGTTTTGGCGCCTGACTTGAAAATGGGTGATATTATTCCATATTTAAAGTCATCGGGTACTGTAGCAGTTTCCAATGATCTATTTATCACATGGGCGAGTGGTTTGGCAATATAAAGGGCAGAGTCCTTCAACATTTCTGGAGGTAGATCGTCATGACCAGTAGCTTTATTTCGAGAGAGTTTTTTGAGGTTTTTAAACACGTCATTCACAAGAACCTCTTTGAATTTGAACGTAGAATATGTTTTCGGGTAAGTAACCACCGGTCTAGACCATACAAAATCTTTCAAACGAATAGCTTTTTCTTTCACCTTCCCAGCCACAGTTGTAAAGAAATTGCAGAAGCCTGTAGCTATCTTTGACGGATTGGAAGTCAATTTGCTATCAATGAAGAATGATTTAGCGTTGGAAACGATTTCTTTAGTCGGGAAGATTTTCTTTAGGGTTTTCCAAAATCTCTTTGGATCTTTGGTAGACTCGTTTAGCAAAGTTTTGAGGTGTTTGTTTTTTGCTTTTCTCATTTGTACGTTAACCTTATTTCTCTGGGTTTTGTATGCGTTGAAGTCATTTATTAATTTCGTTGACAAAAATTTACGGTGAAGCCTGTCTCGATTGTTCATTTCGGCTTTCAGTTCACGAGTGAGCCAAGGTGATTTTTTCGACTTGACTCGTTTTGAAATCAATGGAGCGTGATTATTAAAAGTGTTCAGCAATATAGATTTGAGACAATGCCAAGCTTTATTTGGATTTTTCTCAGAATATACGGAAGAAAAATCAGTTTCTTGTAGTGTGTTTTGAAGACCTTCAAATGAGTAATTGGTATAATCACGACATTTAATTATCTCTGATGTTTCTTTTTTCTTGTTGGTATTTCGAACACAATATATCGCTTCATGGTCGCTTAATCCACACGTCAAAACTTGATTACTCAATAATACCTCGGGTTTGTTTGACAAAATCACGTCATTCAATGTCTCCGACTCGCCTGTAATTCTCGTGGGGCCTTTAATGGTTTGGATAAACCCATTCAGTGATAAAAGATCTTTAAACGGTTTATTGTCATTGTCACTTAAATAATTACAGTTTACATCGCCGATAATTATGATTTCTTTGTTGTCATGTGAATTTTTAATTTTTGTCAATGTTTTGTCAAAAATATCAATAAAGTTTTTGCACAAGTGTTTTGATGTATTCGGTGGTCGATATAAAATACATACAAAATATGATTGTTTATGTTGCGTTAGAATTTCCAAGCATATAAACTCTAAGTTTTCATTCTCGAGATCCTTTCTCCTTGTATAATCGATATTAGATTTTACGTAAACTCCGACACCACCACCATCTTTCTTACGGTCTTTTCTTTCAAAAGAATAACCAGATATATCTACGAGAGTTGTAGGTATAGACTCTTTCAGTAGTGTTTCTGAGATCCCAAAAATATCAAACTTGTGTTCTTTAACAAACATCGAAAGACAATCAATCTTTCCAGATAGCCCACGCACATTTAAATGACCAATACAAAACTTATTCTTCTTGGACGATGTGTTAGAAGATATAAGGTTATTTCCAAACAAAAATAATAACAAAAACCACAGTACACAAAGACGTCTGTGTGCTGCCATCTTGAATCGTTGTTGGACTCATAGGTCATCACAGGCCCATCCAAAACGCTTTCAACGCATTGCTTTTTCGCCAAGATAGTGGCTCTGTTTTCTGAAGATTGGCGGCGCTTTTTCTCGGAAGAAAAAGTAAATAGTGTGGGCACAGCGTCTTCCTTAAGACGACGGTTTCTCTTGATTCCCAAAAGTTCAGCCTTAATCAAGGAAAGAAAAAGAAAGATGGAGTATGGAATTGTGTAAGAACCAGGTTTTACAATATCTCTAGTAACTCCCCCCGGTTTTCTTATTTTGATGCTCACGTGAAATGAAGTTGGTGCACATGTTTCCTTTGAAAATCAATTTCTTTGCAATCGTTGTAGAAGACAAAAATGTTATAACAGATTGTTTTGAAAATAGTCGTACGGTGGAAAGAAAATAATAATAATAAAAATTTACAATATTCATCACCCTCTATCGTGGGAATGACATACAATATCTAAAGGAAGTTGGTAAATATGGTGTATTCATACCTGCAAGTCACGTACGAAGCAATGCTCTTCAAAGTGATCTGAACAGATGTAAAAACTACAGTCTTTGGGAAGTGCCCCATCACGTCGTATGTTATGTAGCCATTGCTTTCAAAGATCTTTGTGTTTTTTTGATGGAATTCGATGAAAACTAACTTCTTTTTCCTTTCGCTCGGATCGATTCGTGCAATCTATAGGTGAACAGCTGACCATAATTTCACGAGAACTTATCATAAATTGTTACGAGAAAGGTATATTTTTGCTTCGCTGATTTCTTCGTTTGCGAAATTTGTTTCTTGCACGACGTGACATCATACAGCGTATTTGGACCCAGTTCTCTTGAAAACTTTTGCTACTCGTATTTCGGAAGTAAATCAAGAGCATGATGGCGGGGAAGTTATACGTTTTGGAGAATAAACGAAGACTGAATATGTAATTTTTTTGGTTCTTCTTATGTTTGAGTACAGACAAAACACAAAATTTATTATTTCATTTTTTAGTAGACTTCCCCTTTAACAATTCAACTGTTATTTGATCGTTTTCTTGGAGTTAATGTGTTTTGCTGTACCATATAACTGCGCTGGCTGGTTTGAGGTTGTGAACATTTTGTCGTAGTTCTTGTATTAAAATTAAAATTTTGATACAGGAAATCTTGAAAACGTTTAAAATCTTGTAAGGTATTGTCTTCTGCTTCCATATAAACTCCTTTTTCGATACCTTCCATGATCATGTTTTTCATTATACAAACGTCATCATTCTTATCCATGACAACTACACATGAATCTTTATCTCTTGGAATAACAATTATGGTATTTTAGGTTAGCATAGGTATAATCTGTTGCAGAGTAAATGTTTTTGGTAAAGATGTCAAAGTATGCTCTCCGAAACTAGTGGAAATCTTCTATCATTATCAGTTCATAATCAATTTCTTTATCTACGTTTACAGCAAAAGACTCAAAATTTTGTAGCCAAATGTTTTTTGACATGTTTTTTTTTGTCAACAAAACTATGTTCTAAACCAAAACTGAGTTGAAGTTCTTCTTTTGTTGATGAAGGTTAATGACAGGAATACTATAACTACTGGTGATTTTTAGAGCTGGTGTTCAGAGCACTTTTCGGTTCTTTGTAACAAAGGATGACATACGAAAGTTTGGAGTTTTTTTTATCAATCTTTGATATGAAAATTTTGGACCAACTATATTTCTCAAATCAACTGAAACTTTTTGGTGTTGTGAAATTAGATGTTTTAGATCTATTATGTGTTTTGTGACATGCGCAGATAACAGGTTTCTCTCTGATTGGTGTTTTTGCTATCGTTAGTAATAAACTGTCCATGCAAGTTCAGCAAATCTCGGTAGATATGTAAATATAAACACTTTTTAGCTTTATCTATCTTGTTGCTCTCATTTCATCACATTTTATTATTAAATAGCTGTATTGAAACTGTTCCATTCTGTTTTAACTTTGTCATTTTTCGTGGTTCAGGGTTTGTCTTCCTTTATATTTTGGTTTGAAACTCTGCCAGTCCAATTCATATCACTATCATACTATTGTAATAACATTATTGATTAAAGGATAGTTTTTTTCCTCGAAAATCCATCATTATTTTTAACATATTATTCTTTTGGGGTAGCTATTATATGTAAATCAAGAATTTGAAGATTTGAAATATACTTGGTGAAATGATGGAATCATTGTTAGAATTGATTTTTTTACCCATAAATGATTGGAGAATTGGTCTAATTTTGGTTCTTACTGGTATGTATATATATAATATATATATTGATTCTTTCTATTCATGTTGAAAGTTCCTAATACCAATGAGGGATTTCAAAACATTGCAAATATAAATTATATACTGTCAATGTGCTTAATTCCAAGCACAAAAAAATACAGTCTGTAAAATACAAACCACATCAATAATAATGCATACTGCATTGTCAATCAAACTAAATACAAAACCTAGCAAATACAAAACTTCTGCCTTCAATAAATTGACTGTCTCCTTGAAACTCGCACATAATTTTATGAGCTCTGCGTAATTAGCATTTCAACGCGTATATATTCAGAGATAGCGAATGGTGTAGGCCATTATTACCGCACGAGTGATTCTTTACACTGATAATTTGTGTTCAATGTTTTTTCTGCTTCTTAAACATTTTAGTATTTGTTGCAATGGATGTATATTTTGTTGACCAGACAGGTCTGATTATTACTTTAACCATTAACCAGGTTTATTACATTAAACAGGAAAAATTTGAGCGCAACAAAATTTGGGACAAAATCAATGCCTAAAGTCGTTTGGACTAAATCCAAATTTTGACCAATTTCTTTTTTATGAGCATAAAGGCTATAAGCATTGCGTTATTATAATGACGATAATGAGGTTAACCCTTAACTGCCTCAAAAAATAAAAGCATTAAGGTAGGAGCATATATTCTTGTCACTAAATTAAAATTGAAACAATGAATTTTAAGGAATAAAATTGAAAAACATTTAAAATGGAAACTTACGGTTAGTAAATGTTGACAAAATAGTTTAAATTTGAAATATAACTTGGGAGCTACTTAATGTAACTCTTTGAAACAAGCTATTATTTTTTGAATTTCTAAAGCTTCATTTCTGAAAATGTCAAGCTATCGCCATAAGCCATTGGATTATAGACATTGACCTTATTCAAGACTGTTTGAAAAAGTCTTTTTCAGGCAAAATATGTCACAGAAGAGTAATTATATGTGAAATATCCAGTTTCTGTGCTGAATTAGCAACAAAGTTTGTAATAGTTTTGAAATAATGAATGTTCACTTGTAGAAAGCTTTGTAAGAACAAAGAAAACTGAACATAGTTTTGAGATCAACTGCCAAAGTGTGATTGGGTCTCGTTTAAAAAGGGTGTAGAGGTCTTTGGAAAATATGTAGTGGTTTAGGATTATCAATTTACAAAACTAAATAAGCTCTGGGGAGAGACCGCTTCCATTTTAATGCATAAAGGTTTATCTCAAACCTTTATTTTTTGTTTGCTGGTAATTGAATTATACTCAAGACATTACGCCATAAAGTAAGAGATTGAATGAAAAATATGCACTTTTCATGGAAAGTTAAATAATTTTTAGGTTTTTGGAAGAAAAAAATAAAAAAAGGTTTTTACTCACATCTTTCATGTTATTAAAATGCCCGGAATTACTACTGGAGACGTTTTGTAAACTAGGTTGTTTTTGTGAAGAGATTGCATGTTTTTCAAAGTCTTCTATATTTTTACTAATAAAAAATTTCCAAATAAGTTTTATATCATTTGAAAGCTAGTAAAAAATACTTTCTAATGATATAAGGTTAAGCAAACATTCTATTACTGTTGTAAAAAATCGAACTTTTTAAAAATATGTTCAAAATGTATATACTGTATCCTTAGGGGCAGTTTCAGCTCGAAAAAAAAAATTTAAAAAAAGAGTTACCATCTACTAATATCATCAGTACCAGCGCAACAGAAGCTTATATAGGCATTTCATAAAGGGCAAATCATGCCAATCGCACCCTTCAGTTACATGCCATCATCATTATTATTATAAGTAAATATAAACTGCATAAGCTACCTTTTATGAAAAATGGGGGTTAACCATACCTACCAACAGCTTTCCTGTTTTATTGCTTCTTTGTTTTATATAAAATCAATCTAATGACATGTATGTTATCATCTATATCTTAGGACTTTACTTTTATTTAACCAAAAACTTTGGATATTTTGCGTCAATTGGTTTGAAGAATGTGAAGCCATACCCCATCATTGGCACTAGTTATTTATTTTTCACTAAACATGGTGTTACAAAGGACATGGTGGGATACATCCAAAAGTATGGAAAGGTGTTTGGTATGTTTGCAGGGAGCACTCCAGAACTGGTTGTTGCTGATGAGCAATTGCTGAAGGAAGTTTTGGCAACAAATTTCGAATCGTTTGGTGGTCATATGGTATACAAAACTGGAAACAAGTATATGGATAGAAATCTCACTTATTTGACAGGAAATGAGTGGAGAAGAGTAAGGAGATTATTAACTCCGGCATTTTCAACTAGCAGGTTAAAAGTAATGGTTGGAGATATTAATAATTGCTGTAAGGAACTTGTGGAGGTTATTAAGAGCAAAACTGAAGGTGTGCAGGAGATGGACATTAAAATCATTGGTGGTAATTTTACCATGGATGTTATTGGCTCCACTACATTTGGTCTGGTGACAGATTCACAGAGAAATCCAGATAATCAATTCACTAAGAATGGAAAGATGATAATGCCTTCAAATGAATTCAGTTGCCAAACTTTGATTTTGATCATTGGAGCTGTTTTTCCGCAGTCACTTGGATTGCTAGCAAAATTTGGCTTAAGTATCATACCAGCATCCTGCATGGACTTTTTTTGTGAAATGATTGACAAGTTATTAGATTCTCGGGAGCATCAAGACAATCAAAGAAATGATTTCATGGCGTTGATGGCCAAAGCTTACAAATCTAACAAGGAGAATGAAAAGAACTTGAATGAGCAATTCGAAAAAGGCCTTGACAAAGATGATATCATTGCATCTGGTTTTATTTTTTTCTTGGCTGGTTATGACACGGTTTCATCTGGTCTATCAGCATGTCTCTATCATATGGCTGATAATATTGATTGGCAGGAAAAGGTGTATGAAGAAATTCAGTCAGTGCTCTCTTTAGATGGAGAAGACTTGACCTATGAGCATTTTAAAGACATGCAGTTATTGGAGATGTGTATAGAAGAAAGTTTACGTTTAACTCCTCCTGTTCCAATTAACGAACGAGTTGCTACTAAAGACTGCTATCTCAATAACATTTTCATCAAAGAAGGTGAGATAAGTTTGTTTTACATTTGCAAACAGATGATTTTTTTCAATATTTAAAAGTAAATAAAGAAAACATATATGCTAATTCTGATACTCATGATGTATGATATTATGCTTTATTTTTTGTGACAGAATTCTGTTAAAGGAAATTTATGATACTTTTGGATTTCTGCATTGCAAAGAAATCCATTGCAATTGTCTGTGTTTTCTGAATTGCTTTTAATTTTCACAGTTTGAATTTTTTTTATTGTGAAAGAGAGTTTTAGAATTGTGTCAATACACATTTTTTGGATTTCAAGTAAGCATAGAAATCCATTACAACCGTCCGTGTTTTTCTTCTTTTTCTTTGTTTTTTTCTCTGTCCAAACCTAGCATGAAACGCGGAACTCTCACTTATGCTAATTAGGTCAATTTGTTACTTCATTGTTATAATCCTTGCCGTCAAAGAAAATGGCGGACATGGGAAAACGTATATTTATTTCCATCAAATATGATTTTTTTATCTCTCAATATCATTTTGTAAATTAAAATTCAAAGAAAATACTTAGAACATCTGTTTTTATGCCTTTCGAACTGTTTATCTTTTGTAAAACACGACTTTCTTTTCAAATTCTTTTTGCTAAATAAAAGCTGGTTTGAAGTTTTTATTTTGTTTTGTTAATTAGCTGCTCTTTCTGTTCTTTTCACATGATCAGCAAATCTTACAGAAATCCTTTTGCTTGTAATATCATCTAGTTTTATATAAGAACAAAGGATACAAGAACATAAGGCTTCGAAGGCCTAAATCTTAAAAACATGCTCACAACATAGGCTTACAAACACTTGTACATTTTACAAGAAAACGTCATTATAATAGTCAAACATAAGAATATTATCATCATGTTTACAACAGCATCAACTCAACTAAAAATTGGAAATGTGAGTCCATTGAACAGTGTAGTCTAATATTGTGTAACTGAAGAACATAATTAAGAACATTTTTAGGGTTCAAAGTTGAAATGTTCAGAACATTCAAAGGCTTCATTAGAGTTGAGTGTTCTTATATAAAAGAAAGTTTAATTTCGTTGGCATAAGAGACACTTTACAAGAGTCTTTATGAAATAACATTTGATGGAAGCTATGTCATTTATACCAGAAAAGAAAAAGTTTTCCACAAATCCATGTGTAATTTATTCTTGACAAGCTTTCGGGGGCATATAGAACCATTCAATCCATGCCTCTAGAATTATTCTAGTGTGTAATTTATATTGTTTTTAGTTACGAATTTTATATAAAACTCTGTAATTTTGAACCATGCTTGTAGAGACGTGATCATGGGGTGCGGTATGCCACCGAAAGCTTGTCAAGAATAAATTACACATGGATTTGTCGAAGAGTCTTTATAATTGAGTACTTATTTTGACACCTCCAAAAATAAAATAAAAATAGATTGACCTAAAATAGAATAGGGAAAACAAAGAATTCGATTGTTTTCAGGGATACAAGTTGCTCATATAGAATTGCAAAAGAAAATTTTGGGAATGATCAGCTAATGATGTAGAAATCCTTCTGCCTGCAAGGGCATTTCATCTAACTATATTTTTATTTTGTCGTATTATTATTAAGGCCTAAAATAATGATAAATTTGTGATGTACAAGCGTATGAAGTCATGAAAATTTTATGTTAAGGTACACACATTTGGATCCCAGTTTATGCGATACATCACGATCCAGACTTTTATGAAGACCCAGAGAAATTTAACCCATATAGGTAAGCATTACTAAAAACTCTTTCTATCCTTGTTATGATTCATGGCCTAATGTAAACTGTTGTGCTTATACATTCAGGTTTACTGCTGAGGCTAAAGCTTCTCGTTCAAGCTTTACATATCAAGTGTTTGGTGGTGGACCTCGGGAATGTCTTGGTAAAAGAATGGCCATGATGGAAATGAAGATGTCTTTGGTTCATTTGTTCAGGTTTGAAGTTTCATTTGAAAATTCTTTTTATCGCCAGAAATCAGAATGAGTTATAAGTTTTCTAAGTGGCTTATATCACTATAATGATCTACCCGTGTGTTGTTTAGTCGTTAATCGGAAGATATTTTTGTTAGATTAAATACCTTGACTTCTCCTTTATATATAGGTCTTTTAAGTTTTCGTTATCTGGTGATGGTGGTGAAAAGTTAAACTTGAACGCAATCGGTGTGGCAGAAGCTTTGATAACCGTCCAGTTACGCAACTAAAATGAAGCCTCCCCCCTTTTCATTCACTTTGTAAAAAGAAAACTAAAATGTAAAGAATATAATTATAAAAAGATATAAATAATTTATGAACCACATGAATATAAAAAAATAGAAAGTTGTATCAACTTGCATTCTGTAATTCTTTATTCTTTATAAACTGACACCATGATCAATTTGCATTGAAGTTGATAATTTTATAAATGTAATACCATGATCTTGAGGACAATTTGGGATTAATAGCTCGTTCATTTTGATGGTTTCAAAATTGGCCGAATGCAGTGAATGACAAGATGAGTGTCACTTATCCGAAAATTGACTGACAGTTGTGTGCTATTACTGGTTAATTGACTGACAGTTGTATGCTATTACTGGTTAATTGAATGATTAAGTTTTGTTATGCTTTTATTTTGTTGACGTCATTTTTCTGTTTCTTTTCATTGCGTTTTTATCGAACATGATTTTTAAAACTAATCATTATTAGAATCATGGATCACGTTTGAATCTAAAAATTTCCAATCTAAAAACTTTGTTTATATTTTAACTTTGCAATACACCAGGGCTGATTACAGCCGAGAGAGCTGATTACAGCCGTAGGTGGGCTGGTTACGGATTAATGGACCCTGTGATCATGTCAATTCTACACTGCTCTGTAATCAACCATATGATTAAAGCCTTTAAAGCTTTGGTAATATTCTATCAAACCATTAAAAGTTCCTTTTCCTGTAATAGTGACACTGTTATGGTCTGCGTTGCCATCTGTCAGAAATGGTATATAGTGTGAAATCGACTTCTATGATGACTTCCTGTGTCTTGTATTACGGCTGAATGCTTGAATCTTTAGTGTTAAAGAATGCGTTACTAAGAATTTTCCATATCTTACAGCATAACTTCGGAATGTAATAGGCATTTCGAAAACGAAACTAGCACACCATGTGTTGATCTCCGTTGTTGATCTCCATGATCTCCATCGTAAATGTTTTAAGGTACTAATCATATGAGATGCACAATTACTCGATTCTGATTGGTTAACAGGGTGTCCAATTACAGTGTAATTGAACTCTGCACTCACTCGCGAATATTTACTGCCGAAAAAAACAGGCGTGATAACTTTTTAAATTTCCTTTTATCAATTTCCTTATATCATTACCTTATAAATAATTACGATCTCACTGAGTGTACACTGTTGAATATTTTTTTCTGCTGTAAAGTATTATTTCGAATGGAATGAAAAACGTAAACATTCGATTGTTGTTTAAAATATTCAGAAATATGATTAACCAGTAATAATCATGGCACTAGTTCATGAAATTACAGTTTAATTCACTCGTAAGTAAAAAACGTGAAATTTTAACGAGTCTAGAGGTTAAAACCGTTAGTAGTAAGTTTTCGTTATCTGGTTATCTGGTTATCTGGTTATGGTGGTGAAAAGTTAGAACGCAATCGGTGTGGCAAAAGCTTTGACAACTGTCCAGTTACTAAAATGAACCAATTTTTGCCCCTCTTCCCCTTATTTATTCACTTTATAAAACGAAAACTGAAGATAAGTCGAAATCTAACGTAAAAAAATGAAACTGGAACACTAATGAATGTTTATCCGACGATAAAATGTTTTTCTTCGTATGAGAGAGTAAGTAATTGTAGAATTGGACAACGGCGCGAAACTCCTGAAGTATAATTCGGATTTTATGAATAAAATCGAAGGAATACCTAATATTGCGATTCTTACAATTTAATTGATCAAGTGCAGGCCAGGAAATTAGTTTGCCCTGACCAGGATAGGAACCTGGATCTCTCAAGGATTATCCTACCATTGGACTAGCAGGGCGGGTTTTTTTTAATAAGTAGTATGCAATATTCTTTGTTCTTTATCAGTCTTTATCTTTATCCTCTCTGTTGAAACGGATCTGAAACAGATGTAAAACAGATGAAGGAGTGGGTGGGTGGGCGGGCAATATTAGATCTTCCTTCGATTTTATTCATAAAATCCGAATTGAACTTCGGGCGTTTCTCGCACTGCTCCAATTCTCATTTTTTTTTTATAAAAACTTAATAATCAATCTAATATTGCGATTCTTACAATTTAATCGACTGCGTTCGGATCCGTGAAACTGGAGCACAAACTTATTCCTCCCTCTATTTAAAGGAGAAGGAGTGGGTGGGTGGGCAATATTAGATCTTCCTTCGATTTTATTCATAAAATCCGAATTGAACTTCGGGCGTTTCTCGCACTGCTCCAATTCTCATTTTTTTTTTTATAAAAACTTAATAATCAATCTAATATTGCGATTCTTACAATTTAATCGACTGCGTTCGGATCCGTGAAACTGGAGCACAAACTTATTCCTCCCTCTATTTAAAGCGTACTATTTACTATAAACCATTTCCTGAGTGTTTTTCCCCTCAGAGGAGTTTTCCCTCACAGCCACCTCCTTTCTGTATCATCTTCAGGATCTGCGACAATAACAACTGGTTCGTTGGTTTCGCTCAAGATTTGATTAGGTAGATCTTCTTCAAAAAACAATGCAGTGGCCCTTGCAGCTATTTTCCGATAACGCCGTATATAATCCGCAGACATTTTTTAAAACAGAAATTGTTAAAGGCAACTTTAAAGTATTTAAAGAGATAAATATATATTTTTATTCGCCCATCATATAAAGCAGTTACAAACACAATAAAACAGCCGTAAACGGCAGTTAACTCCGCGTGGGAATTCATGAAGTTGTTTATATGAAACACAAGAGCCTTATGGTACGTGCAACACTTGTTACACCATATAATACATATCAATATTCTTAAAATATAAGCCATTCGATGATAAACATTTCCTTCATTAAGTTTATCAAATCACGAAGGACAAACATTTGAGGTCCACGCACCAAGTCTAGCGGGAAACAGGTTAGGGTTTTTCTGATGGAAAACAACAACACTCAAGTTTTAATAAAAGATGATTACAATATAAAAAACTTCAATCAACCATTATATAACAGTTGTGTTGTACCAATAAAAGCAGCAAATAAAACAAGGTTAAATATGCAGAACAGTTTTTGAAGGAAAGTAATACGAGCAAAGAGTATCAAATAGTGGGAAATGACTTTGCGGAGGAACCACGTGAATAAAATATTGAAAAAATATCGGTAACCTGTTTTTCAATATTAACTACAGTACTGGACAGATCAATATATCAAATGATTGTATGGAGCACAAAAAAAATCTGTTTCAGTTACATAATACCGATATGCAGGTTTAGTCTTACAGTACGACCTGGTAGGAAGGTCCATTTTCTGATAACACTACTCCGTTAATTTTAGATATTTTGACTACAGTTTCAGAGAAATATACTTAAATACTTTTGACATAAGGAAGAGTGATGGAAACTTCATCTTCAAGCGTATGCTTCTGTAGAAATTTTGATTAGATTGGCTCGACAGTTTGCCGCAAGTCCGTCCCAACTGATTTTGGTTCGAGTCTAGAGATTGAGAAATTAAAGCTTGTAAAGTTCATACCTTCGGCGAATTAAAGATTATAACAAAATATTGCAGAATTAAACAATGGGGAAGGACAGCTAGACTACAGCAAGAATACACCTATCGGAAATTCGCGTGTTTATGATAAAGTAACCGTAAACACTCTCTGTCGTAGAGGTCGGAAGTAAAAAAATATTTTAAGAGAGCTTTAACCGAGACGAAAACTGACTTCTTAGAATAAGTTGCGAAATAGAAATGAAATAAGAAAAATCTTTTTAGTAAGTTAATTTGATCACAAAATAAGTCAAATGGAGAAGGTTTTGCACATCAAAACAGTTAAAAAAAATAACAAATGCATTTTCACAGTGAAAACCTTCATAAAACACTGTATTTAAACACTGTGAAGGAGCACACATTTTTCAGAATTACCAAAAATAATATGGTTATCACCTTAGAGAAATTGGTTTCCTTAAAGGAGCTACGACATGAATCACGTGATTTCTGTGTTTTTGTTTAATATTTCCCCGGTGGCCGTAGTGTTATCGCATTTCAAAATACTCATCGAATCTGCAGACCAGCTGGAGGAACCAAATTGAACGTGCTTGACAGCTAGCGAAAAGAACAAGTAAGTTGGTAAAGGTAACTTTAAGACACGTAATGGGATCAATGTCAACTTTTTGAATGCTCACAACAGATACAAATTAGCATACAACTATGCACGTAAAGTAGATAAAGCTATTTTACATAAAACCCGCTTCACAGACCTTACAGAAATTGGTTTCCTTAAAGGGGCTACGACATGAATCACGTGATTTCTGTGTTTTGTTTACTTTTTCTCCGATGGCCGTAGTGTTATCACATTTCAAAATACTTATCAATATAAAGCGAAACAAATAATATGAGCATTGATTATCCAAGTTATAGCTGGCCAAATTTCGTGTCTGCTAATTCTTGATCTGGTCTGCAAATTTTACCCTTGCTTAATGATCGTGAAGAAGAAGAATTGGCTTGCTTTGATGCTCGTGCTGCAGATGAATTTTGAAGTTTTCGTAACTCCAAGGCCTTATCTAATTTTGTTTTTAGCAAGCAACACGAAATGAAAGTACGGAAGTTATACAAAAAATGGAGGATGGTGTTTTAGAGCACAAGAAAATGAAAGATAAAGATTTTTCAAGACGTTTGAAAATATGTGAAATTTTTGTTGTTTTGTTGATTTCTATGTTATTTGTATTATTATTTCAATAAAGCTAATTTGTTATGAAAAATAAGAATTCTGCTGTTTACATAGTAGCGGTGTTTATTCTCTTATCTCTGTGTTCATTTCTTCTCGCCTCAATTTGAATTTTGGTGCGGCACCATAATTCATACTATCACGTGATCCGTTTCGTAGCCCCTTTAAAGCAAAAACATGCATTGCCTTTCGCAATAAACAAAACAAATCAGAACATCACAAGATCAATTCACTTAAGCAAAACCAATTAACCAAAACAGAAATCGGCCTTCTGATTCTGACGTTTAAGATGGTACGTTAAGAAAAAACATAGCAAATGAAGCCAAGCCACTCGAAAATCTCCCCAGCAATAAGAAGTATGCAGAACTGAACTAGCAAATTTGAATTTGAATCTGCCTGATTGCATACACGGCAATAATGTAAGTTTCACAACAAAATTTCCTCAGAACTCACACGCTACATAACACGCTACATAACACGCTATATATATTTAAAAATATTCTAATAAGGTTTTCTTAAGGTATCTCAACACACTACACACGTTACGTCATTTTTTTTAATAAAAAGTAATCATAGACGTATAAAGATCGTCCATGAAGTAATGGAACATACTTTTTATTTAAAAAATGACGTAGCGTGTTGTTTTTTATATGAACTTCAGTGTAAAGCTCAATGTAGCGTGTTCACAGCGTGTATGTCGCGTGTCGTTTTTTATCAAATTTATGTTATATACTGTAGTTCGAAAATTCAGTTGGTGGAAAAACAAACAACAAGACTTTAATATCTCCATTAAGAGAGGCGCTTTCAAGCTCAAACGAAAATTAAGTCGCCTTATCATGGACGCTGAAATACAGAACAAGCATAATGAAAAACGCAAACTAAAGGGAGAAATTCGTAAGTTATCTCGTTCATTAAAACAGTCGATGAGCTTAATTCTGTTTAATACTGTGTTACATCAAATTCATATAGCTGTTAAAAGTAGGATTCGAGTCATAAAAATTCGCCACGAAAAGAAACTTACAAAACTTAGATCAACACAAAACTATGGAACATGTGACTTTAAACATCAATACGTTCGAAATACTGTGATTAACATGTCATCCTATCAACTTACTGACGAAGAAAGAAATGCCTTATCGTTTGGTCTTGATCACCATATCCCCACCGACTCTAACAACAACATCATTGATACAGAGTTTGAACATTTCTTAACGCGAAATGATGACTCTTAAAACGAAAGTACGAAACACATGTGAGCGATACAATGGCACCAAAATACCCTTCAAACATCGTGCAACTATCAATAGCTTGTCTAAGAATACCAACATCATCATACTCAGACAGGATAAAGGTCGAGGTGTTGTTATAATTGATCGCACAAAATACTTTGAGAAAGCGATGGAAATCCTTCAATCTGACCAGTTCGTAAAATTAACCAAAGATCCTACTGATTACAGAGAACGAAAATTACGGAGATGTTTACGTAAAATCAAAAGCAAGCTACCAGATAACGTATACCGAAAGGTTTATTCAACTGGATCGTGGCCTGGAAAGTTTTATGGAACTGCTAAATACCACAAAGTACCACTAAATGGCTCTGTCGATGACCTTCCCATCCGTCCAATAATCTCCAACGTTGGTACCGCGTCATACCATACCGCAAAATATTTGGCAAGGTTATTATCACCATTGAATAAATCCGAATACACTGTTCAAAGTACAAACGAATTTCTTGACTACATTAAAGGTAAGACTGTTCCTGAAGGTTATATCATTTGATGTTAAGTCGCTTTTTACGAACGTTCCTTTGGATTATACTATAGACCTTGTTTTAAAACGAATTTATGACAGGAATGAAATTTCAACAAACATCTCGCGAAAAGATATGAAAAAACTTTTGCTTCTTTGTACGAAAAACGTTCATTTCTCTTTCAACGATGAGATTTATCAGCAAACTGACGGTGTTGCCATGGGTTCCCCCATGGGGCCTGTCCTTGCTGGTATTTTCATGGTTGAACTAGAAAGAACTTTGTTACCTCAATTAAGTGAGCATTTGTTGCCATGGAAACGTTACGTCGACGATACTATAGCTCTGGTCAAAATTGGATCGATCGAGTTTATAGTGTCGTTACTTAACAATTTTAATGATAACATTCAGTTTACATATGAAATGGAAAGTGATGGAGCACTACCATTCTTAGACGTGAATGTCATAAATAATAACGGTGTAGTTGAAACAGCAGTTTATCGTAAGCCTACGAACTCTGATTTATATTTACATTGGGAGTCATTTGCACTAATTACTTGGAAACGTGAAACCGTAAAAACGTTGGTGAGGAGAGCTTATTCCGTTTGTTCAAATCCACGACATTTACAAAACGAACTACAACACCTAAAGTTCGCATTTACAAAAACTAATGGATATCCGACGTGGATAGTAAATCAGGTCTTCCAGGAGTTCAAAAATAAGCACACCAACAAAGCAACAACTGAATTGAACCCTGATAATGGAGAAAACGGTGACATCGAAAAGAAATATTTGCTTATCCTACCGTACAAAGGTGACCAAGGTAAAAACGTCATTAAATCGATGGTAAATTCAATTGAGAAATCTTTACTGAATTCGGAGAAAGTTCAAGTCGTATACACAAGCACAAAGCTAGGATCATCTTTTCAGATAAAAAATAGAACTGAAAAGAAGCACATCCATGATTTAGTGTATATGACGTCATGTAATGATTGCGACGCCACCTATGTCGGAGAGGTAGCACGACGTTTTAATGAACGCATTAAAGATCATAGCGGAAGAGATCACAACTCCCATGTCTATTGCCACGCCGTCAACAAAGACCATCCAATTGTAGACTTGGAAAATTTCCAAATATTACGACAGGGTTTTAAAAACAATAGATACAAGAGAAAAATTTCCGAAGCACTCTACATACGCGAATTGAAACCATCACTTAATGCTCAAGAGAAGTCCGTGCCATTAGTAACGTGCTTATGTGTTTCATTATCATATCGGATTCAAAGGTTTCTATGGTTACGAAGTTATGTATATACCATCATTACGCATCCACTCTTTTAAATTTTAACGTTTTAACTTTGTAATAAATTCACTCTGATGATGACCTTTGGAATGTGAGGTCGAATATATAGACAACCATGAAGCTTCTTATTATCCTTTTTCTCATTAAACAACAATAACAAATAAAATTCATAAATTTAAATTTTCTGCAACAAAATGTCAAAGTTAAATGGTTGTTGCTTGCATTTATTGCTTTCCAAGCAAGAATTACGAATGCCAAAAATAAAAAAAACAGGGACTACCTGCACTACCAACACTTGATAACCTGTCCATTTCTTTAAATTACCATTTGTATCCTGTTGTACTTGGTAGTTTTGTATTTATGTGAACTGGTTGTTTGGTTGAGTTTTTCCTTTTTTTTACAACAGGAGACTTTCAAATTTCCCAAAAATGTTTCAGCAAAATGGCCAATAACAAACTCCCCAAACATATTGGCATGCTGTCGTTCACAAATTATTTCTTTTACAGTAAGCTATTGCAACTGAAAAATGTGTGCGCGTTATACTTTTCCACCCAAGCCCAAGCAAGAACTCCTTAGTTAAGCGAACACTTACCCAAGTGTGAAGCTTGACAGCTGTTCTTTCGAGTCTTCTTCCGAGAGTATTGAGTAACTGATTTTAGTATTTCTTCTGAAAATGTCTTCCTTAATGCTTGAGACTACGCATAATTTTTTGTCATGATAAGCTCTATATTCAAAAATATCAAGTTTTCTGCTAGGTCGGCTGTGTTTAAGCACATGACTTGGTTCAAATGTTACACTGATGTCATTAACAATCATGTTAATGACATCAAACCAAAAAATGTTATTTATACGTTGCCCACCCCCCTTCTTCCATAGAGCGTGGTGTTGGGTAGGTTTTTGTGGTAGTATTAAGAAATCTTCCTGTCGCCTAAATTTCAGGGGCTCTTAAAATTTTCATTACTTGAGGATACCATATTTGACTTGGCCAATCTGGAATTAAAAGCACCACATGTGCTCGGTCTTTTCTTATTTTCGCAAAGACCTGACCAAATAAGCTCAAAGGTGGAAAGATATAGTGAAAACCTGTAGACCATGAAATTGAGAAAGCATCTATCTATAGAATGAGCTTCTGGCTCTGGATGCCAAGACACAGATTTGTTAAGTTGTTTATTAGTCTGGTAGCAAACAAGTCTACATCAGGTGAACCAACCTTTTGTATAATTAGTGCCAATTTTTCTTTGTTGAGCATTAAATTTTCTGGATTTCTCATCTGCAGTTTTATTTTGTTTGCCTGGAACAAATGCTGCAGATATCCAAAGATTATAATTTATGCCCCAGTTCCAAATACTTTGTGCTTGATAATTGTATTGTATAGATTTTATACCTCCCATGTTAGTTATATATGCAATAGCAGTGCTATTATCTGTCATTATTTGGGCATGTTTATAATTTTTGCCCTTACAATAAGTAACAAGGCCTATGAAATTTGCCTCTAATTCAAGCACGTTTGTATGTTTTTGTGCATCTTTAGCACTCCATAATCTTCCTGATGGTTGTTTGTTATCGGTGATTTCCCATCCTCACTGACTAGCATCAGTAAGGAAAGTTATTCCAACACTTTAGTTCCATCATGGATTCTGGTGAGAATTGACATTTTTTGTCGATAATTTTCCATGTGGAACAGAAGGAAATGCAGCTACTAAATTGCCAATTACTTTGGTAACAAACCTAATGGATGGGTTGCTGTGAGAGATTAAATCTGAATAAAGGTGGTAGATTTTTACTTTCTTCTCTATTGTGAGTTCTATTGTCATGTGGACGGAGTCAAAAATGAAACCCAAGAACGTGATACGTTGAGTTGGAATAAGAGCTGATTTATCTACATGAACTGTAAATCCTAGCTGCCTCAAAAGGTTGATAGTGGCTATGATATTGCGGTGCATTGTTCAAAAGTGGAGCCTTGTTGGTATGTGTTATCAACGTATATGACTGATACAAGTCCGTAAAACTATAAAGGGACATTTTAAACTTTTGTAAACACTCTCATAGCAGGTCCATAGCCATTAGGCATGCATATGAACGGATATAGAGATTTATCAACCACAAATTTTAAAAACTTTTGATGATCAGCATGGATCGAAATGGAGTAAAATGCATCTTTCAAGTCAACTGATGCCATATAGCAGTCTGTTTTAATGGCATTAATAACTTTAATAATGGATTCCATTTTAAAATTTTGATATTCGATATGATTGTGGAGCTTTTTAAGATCATTCTGTAATTGCCATCTTTTTTAGGTCTAATGAAAACACCTGAAACAAAATCTTCTTGTTGCCGAGAGGTGTTAGTAACGATTTTTTTTGTGTGAAATTTTTTGAATTTCTTTTTGAATAAATATTGTTTCTTGTTGTGATAAAGGATGCGCATGAAAATTATTGTATATTGGATTGTTATCAAAATCAAGTTTTAATCCATTCTCTACAATGTGTAAATTCCATGGAATCCGTTTCAATAAATGCACTGGTCAACAAACAGTCAGAAGTGAATATACAGACCTTCAATTCTTTTTTCGTTTGTAGCTCCGGCTGTTGTTGTTGTTGTTGTTGTTGTTGTTGTTGTTGTTGTTGTTGTTGTTGTATAGACTCGAAACAACTAGGAAAATCATTATCAGTCAAGTTTCCTTCAAGTTCATATTCGTCTTCTTTCTCCATTTTCTCCATTTTGTTTGTTTGTTTGTTTGTTTTCATACGTGTTTCTAGTCACACACGCACATTTTGCTCCAAGTGAGCATGCGTAGAGGTCAAAGAATCAGCATAATTCACATAAAACTCTTATAAAGTGAACGTGATTTCTGCAATTAAGTCAGAAATTTGCAGGACTTTAATAAAAACCTTGTCACGTAATTAAAATAAGCGCTACTTATGTATGATTTAATTCACACTTTAGCAATTACTTGAATTGGACAGGACAAAAATCACTCCATATAAAGCTGGCCTAATTAACATAGACTGAAATCAGCTAACTGGTGATCCATTAAACTGAAATATTTCCCTTTACCACTTTTTCCTCTTGAAAAAAAATAGTTTTAACAATCTCCAAAAGATTGTCATAATTGGATGAACGTTTTTAAACTTTGGCTCTTCTACCTTCTCTGATGGTTCACGCATTAGTTTGTAAAACGCCGTTCTTTCTTTTTTCGTCGCAATCATGCCAAACCAAATTAATGGTAATTGATTCCCTTTTTTCTTTTCCCTTTTTAAATTTCATGCTGCTAGACTCGGTTCTCGTGGAGTTCATCATAAATTTCTTGAGTAATGCTGCTCTTTCGAATTCAATTTTTTTTTCTTCACAGAAAACTTTTCAAGCATTGTATAATAATCTGCAAGAGCAATTTCCATGGTCATCCGTTGATACAGGTTCATGGTCTGGTTGGATACCTAAAACCAAATCAATAAAGCCATAAAATACCGCCATATGAGAGGGAAAATCACAATCTTAAAGAATATTGGTAATTCTTTTCCTATATTTTACCTTTGTTAAAGGAATTTTTTCAAGAATCTCCTCGAGGAAACTTAGGGTCTATAATAAAAATATTTCATAAAAGTCAGAATTCTCCAATCAGAATGGCATAAAATTAGTTGGGGGAATAGCTAATAGAGCGCTGAAATGAATAAGTGGATAGCCGTACACGGTTGTTTTTCATTCATATTGTTTTTTATTGGAAATAGGTTTTGTGTACATTTATATCACGAAATAAACTTGTGAAACTTTGCCTTTACCTGATCGTCCTCCTCCCACATGTCTCGTCTGTCATTTTGGAAAACAACTCTAATCCCAATTTCACTAGATCAGAAGTTACAAGTTTCATATTTACAAATGATGTTCTGGACAATTATAACTAAAATTTCATTATTCAATAAAAGACGTGCACCATCCATTTCACTGAAACAGCCACCCACCTCACTACCCACTACTCACTCAAACACAAACAAACACATAGCCACAGGATTTGACTTTACCGTTCATTAAATTAAGTTCACATAATAGAATTAAGTTCACATAGTAAAGTAAGTTCCCATTGAATTATGTGAACATGATAACATTATGTGAACACAAAAATGTGACACAACCCTAATTAGGAAAGATGTGTATGGCCCTAATACGGGGCTGTTTATATGGAGATATTTCATCACGGGCTGAAATTTCAGCTCGGTACCGGGCTGGAAAATAAGAGCGTTTATAAGTTCAGCTCGGCATTTAGTTTATATTCGACGCCGTGTATTAGTTATGAAACGAGGCTAAATATTATAATTTTGATGACATGTATTTCAGTTTAATGGTGGGATTGAACTCCAGCCCGGATACACGTGGAAAATCTCAGTCCGGGTGGAAATATCTCCATATAAACATCTCCAAAGCTTCGATAAGAACTTGAACGAAACAAAAGTTTGGTTTTCCTTATAAAATTCAGTAAGAAAGAAAAGCTGACTTCGAAATATCCATTGGGAAACTTGTTTAATAATTATCTGATTAGTAGGAATTTCACGTTCTCGTAACAACGTGAAAATGTATGCTTTCTAGTCCTGTTGACAACGAAGACGTGGTAGAAGTTGTAAATTTTATTTCCACATTATTTGCTTTTTAAAGGAATTTGATAAGATTTCAGTTTTATGTTCACTATTATGTGAAAGAAAAACAAAAAAAACACATTCAAATTACAGTGAATGTTATTATTATTGTGGTTCATAGATTTTGTAAATTAGAATTATTTTCACGCGCTCGGTTCTCGTTTCTTAAGCTGGATAATATCTGATATTATGTTACTATGTGCTTTCAGCTGTTCCCTTAAGAAGTAGTCACAAATAATATATCAAAAGAAATTAAATATTTTATAACTCATCATGAGTTATTTGCGTGTTAATGAGAGTTGCCATAATCTTTGCAGTAATTAAAATCTTTTCACAAAATTGGACATCTACAATTACGCAATAATCATTTTAATTACAATAATTTCAGGGCGCGGGGCGGGGCGCAATATGAGAAAACCAAAAATTTAATTATCCCTACCCTTGTTGCCCAGCATCGTTTGGCTAATTGGCAAACATAATAGAAAATGAAGGTTCATTAATTTTTGTATCTGCAATTATAACCCAGATGGTTCATAGTGAATGACTTTACGAAGGTAATACATTCAATTCGTATCATTAATTAATTAGACATCATTAATTAAATTTATTTTGAAATTTTGTCAACTGAAAGCTTACAAACGAAGAGAAAAATAACAAAAAACATGAAAATGGAGTTATTATTTAACTATCAAGAATGGAAGAGAAAACGTGCACTTACTTTCGGAGTTTATCTGATTCACTATTTTATGACTGGACTTGAAATAAATGCAATGTTATCAACATTATGGATCTACGTGACAACGGTCATGAAAACTAACAACAATAACTTATATTATGGTCTTATTATGGCATCCGTATTTGTTCCATCTCTTGTATTCCTTCCAATATTTGCATGGCTAACAGATAAAAACCGACGAATTACCATGTCGCTTACTGTCACCAATTTTCTTGGTATGATCGGCTGTATACTGTACATGATACCTCATCCGCCATTTCTCCCTGTATTTGGAAGATTTCTAATGGGTTGCACGTATGTAGCAGGATCACTATCTAAGGCTGAAACGGCTCGATCTTACGAATCACGTGTTTGCTAAAAGAATATCTTTGTTGAATGCAGTTTTTGTGTTAGGATACGCAGTTGGACCAGTGATTGCTATAGGTTTCATCAATACTGATTTTTGGATTGGTTGGATTCATGTTACATACGCCAACATTATTGGATTACAGATATTTGTGCTATTGGTGTTAATACAAATCACCGTTTTTTTCTGTTCACATGATCTTTCGAAAGAATTTGATTTAAAACAAAAGAATATGGGCAAACAGGAGCATCTAGAAAATGCCAGATTGCCATGGTACAAAGTTCTTTTAAAACTTTACAAAAACATCAATGCCTTGTTAATTTTTGGTTTTGCATTATGTATGGGAACACTTGAGGTTGCAGTAAGTCGTTCACTCCCAGTTCTTATTGTTGGACATCTAAAATGGCCATACAGAGATTTGAATTTGCTTCTGCTTTTCAATAGCATTTTTAGTTTCCTTGTTCTCTCCTCTGTAAGCAAATTAAACCTTACTAAAACGGTAGTTTACCTGCTTGGAATTACGAGTTTGATTTCAATTATTGTACTGTTCAACACCTACCTAGTTGTTGTCTTATATCCCGACTTAAACAAATATTTGCTACTGTTCTTGTTAGTACTAATCGTCACCAGTTTTTCACTGTTTTTGCTGGGTGAACTTGTGTTCATGCAGGTCACCAGTGCCAATATGGTAAGCTCGTCATATCAGGCATCTTTTGAATCCATAAGAAAGTTTCACTATTATATTGGACATATTTTCGGATCATTTTATGGACCAGTTTTCGAACAATATTTTACTAGATTTTCTTACTACTTGTCTATTACATTTGCTTTATTTTTTCTATTTGCACTGCTTATTAGGAGATCTTACCTTGTGAATCCAAAAATTATCATTTAAATATAAGAAGTATGCGTGAACATTGGTAGGTTTAGTGGTGAAAGTTTGGGAAAGATGTATTATACAAGAAAGCAAGTAAAAGTCGTCGTTCGGTTACCTACAGACCGTCTCAATAGTTTTTGCGATGGAATGTCAAAATATTTGCACTTATTACATAAATGAATGCCATTTCTGAACTACTTATCGGATTTTAGCAAATGAGGTATATTGGTATTGTCGAGCAATTTAAAATGGTACATGCGGTCAACAATGTTGAGCTTTTTACAGAGTAACCATGTGTTTGAGTTATAGCACAAACGTTGGGCTTAGGTAGATATTTGAATACTCAAGTTTGAATCGGAATTGAAAAACAATGAGTATACCACTGTATCGGGCATGGGCTGGGCTTTCTCTCGTGCAAAAATGGATATCTCATGGTCACTCTGTAAAAAGCTCAAAATGTTTGAACGCAAATAAATTCGTGGAATTAAGCGAAATTTAAAATGTTTATATATTATAGACTGTAGTAAAAATTTGGTAATAATATCTCATATTCTATTCTTTAAGAAAAATGTAAGTATAGAATGAAAGATGATTTATAACAAACCTTTATAATAGTCCTTATCTACCCATAACTCCTTGCAATCTTATCTACCCATAACTCCTTGCAATCTTATCTACCCATAACTCCTTGCAATCTTTGCACTGGTAGGATGGAGGAAGTATAAAATCAGGGGAAGAAATTTTTGCGAACTCAATTCAACTGTCTGCAATTCAAAAAGTTCTTTCAATTCCCAAAATTATATTCTGCGAATTCGATAACTCGGAGCAAGTCTCACCGTTTTCCATCTGGTGTGAATTATGCAGACCAGTAATAATCTGGGGTCTTTTATTGGCTTTCTGCGTAAGCATGAAAGACATGACAACCGGCCGTGTTTTTTTCATCCTGTCCAAACCTAGCGTGATTACTATACGTCCGTGAGAGAAATGGAAGAAATGTAGGTGAAGAATTTCGCGCAAAACTTAGATCAAACTTTGAAGGTGCTTAAAATTTTATGAAATTTAAGTTTCAGATTTGATTATAGGGTCCCAGGTCCCAGGTCCTACCTTTGCTTTTTGGGTACCGGGTACTGGGTCCCACTTTTCGGTATGCCCAGAGCGGCTGCTGGAATCTTGAACAAAACTTGATGAGATAGCCTTATCTATCACATTTCTTCCATACTTAAAACATATCGATTCCGTAGCCCAAAACATTTTAGCCGCCTCAGTACATCAACCGGCAGAACGAAAGATCAATGCCCAGCATCCATTGATAAAATTGTGGTCAAAAACTCTATTGATTCCGTAAATTAGCGGATCAGAAACTGAAAGTTATAACCAAGTGCGGTGATAAAGATATAGGAAGGCGGCTCAGAGAGTATTTCAAGATATGAGTTATCAGTTATGAGCGGCTCTGTCCGAAAAGCCCTATGATGGAGTGCTATACGATTTTCAGTAATAAAAAAGGGAGATATGAGTTATCAGTTATGAGCGGCTCTGTCCGAAAAGCCCTATGATGGAGTGCTATACGATTTTCAGTAATAAAAAAGGGAGATATGAGTTATCAGTTATGAGCGGCTCTGTCCGAAAAGCCCTATGATGGAGTGCTATACGATTTTCAGTAATAAGAAAGGGAGATATGAGTTATCAGTTATGAGCGGCTCTGTCCGAAAAGCCCTATGATGGAGTGCTATACGATTTTCAGTAATAAGAAAGGGAGATATGAGTTATCAGTTATGAGCTTATCAGTAATGATGATGAGCTTATCAGTTATGATCTTTAAAAAGTGTTATAGGGTTAATTATGTTAACATAATAGCAATATGTTCACATAATTTTTGATGTTGAGATAATTATTTTGTTAACATAATATAAATGTACACATAATGTATTATGTTAACATAGTATCCCGTGTTAAAATTTTTTACAGTTCACTCAGTAGGTAGAAGAAACCAAAAAAGATGGTGTTTCAGGAAACATGTAACAGCTTCTCTGGACAAACCATAGGAAACATGTAACAGCTTCTCTGAACAAACCATAGGAAACATGTAACAGCTTCTCTGGACAAACCCTAGAATATTATTACACACAGGGAGTCTAATTCTTGCAATACAAATTGTAGATAATCTCACATGGAACTGACACCTTCAGTGTGTTATAAGAAAAAAACTAATCAGTTTCGCTATGATCCAATCCAATAGAAACTCCATCGCAGTGTCATTTTTTATGAATGAAACTTTATAAAAGGATTTTTTCATTACATATTCATTCATTACATATATACTTTCCAGCGGAGATTTAAAAAGCCCAAACTATATAATTATCAACCATAAACAGGACCAATGATTATAAAGTCCTGGATATTTTCACCAGCGATTATTGCACGTAACTACAAAAGAGTTCATCCATTGTTAACCATAACCATCAAAAAGCGTTTTTGGTTTTTCCTTTCAAACATGCTCTTCCAATGCTCACATTTACTGAATTAACTGTCATGGACTTCTTTTAATCCAATCATTTTTGCTTTTTTGTTTGCTTTCTATTTGATCTAAAAATGAATAAATAAGACAATATGCTTCTTGCATGCCTAACCGCCATTATGTCAATGAAGCATAGCGTGTAAAAATCTTTTTCTCCATGAGTTACTGCACCCACCATTCTGATTTTCATCTTTCAAAATATAAAATTAAAAAAATAAACTAACCTGTAAAGGTCTATAAATAATCATTGCTCACAATTTCCAATAGGCGTGTTATAAAACTAAAATAAAAGAACTTGATGGTTTCACCTAAAATAAATGAAAATACTCGATTAACCAACACGATCAATACATCCTAAATAACCTGTAAGCTCAATGTCCATAAGGTGCCGATTTAAGTCGAAAATAAAATCACTGCTCGCTTACATAGATTGAATGTTATCAAAGTTCATAGAATGTTTTTGTTCATATTACAGTGCACATCATCAGCTGATTCTTTTGAAACGAAGATATAAATGTGTCATAATTGCATCAATAAATAATAAATGACGTTCACGTGACAATACTGGTGCACAAAGTTGTGAAAAAGGCTGAAACATCTACACGCTTTTCTTATGTTGTTGCCTAACTAATCATCTATTCTATGAACTTTGATGGGATATAATAACAGTTATTTGATAGCTGAATCACAGAATTAGCTTATTTACTAATTTACGAAACTTTAAACAATTCCTGAGAACAGACTGACTACGAAAAGTTTGTGAAACTACGAAACTAAAGTAACTATGGAAAGGAAAGTGTGGAGATTGTGATGATAGAAATATAACTTTTATTCTAAAACAATAAAATAAACTATAAAAATAAACTATAAAACCTATGACGCAGTAAATCGTCAACAGTATCTACAACATTGAAGGAGATCATTTAATATCTTATTATACTAACTGAAAACATATCAATGATATTCTCTAAAATAATATTACCTTGTTCTCCAAGATGTGGCACTGAAATGGAAAAAAAAAAATACAATTAGGAATGTGTCAGAGAAAATGGAAGGTGTTATCTCATATTTTTAGGCATAAACCCTATTACAGATTCATTCAGATAGGTGTTAAAGTTATTTACATCTCCGTGATTGATTGTGACGTGCTAAAATTAAAGAAAAAAAATTCAATTAAGACTTGTGACCAAAAAATGGAAGTTGTTACCTAATATTCCCATTTTAAACCATATTACTGATTCAATCAGTTAGAGAATTAAAGTTACTTACAACGTTGCGTTTGACTGGGGTACTAAAACATGCAGAAAAAAAAAAACAATTAGAAGACGTGACAGAGTACATTGCTGAAATACAAAAACAGATTTCTTATAATGTTTGAAATAAAATTCGGATTTCCAGAGAGTTTGCATTACAAAATTTACAAAACACAACAGTGCACACATTTTACTGTAACACTTGTGGAAAGACACATTCTGAGTATAATACTTACCATTTATATACTTCTGTTTGCTAGTCTCTGCTATTTTGATTTTGACATTTGCGAACGCTTTTGCCCTGGAATAGGCAACATATAGCTGACCATGTAAAAAAAAAATGGCCTCTGAAGGTATAAACCTATCTTGTCAAATGTTTGACCTTGACTCTTGTTAATTGTAAAAGAGTATGCTAATCGAAGTGGCAATTGTCTACGTTTCAGAACAAATGGCATACCTGTATCCGATGGAGATAACTGAACTCTCGGAATAAAAATTGTTTCCCCAATAGCTGAGCCTGTCAGAACTTCAGCTATCACAAAATTTTGCGAAAGTTGCCGAACAGTAAGACGGGTTCCATTACAGAGACCATTTTTAATATTCAATATTTAACTTAATCAAGCAATGCAATTGCAAACTTTGTAGGGTTTTGTGATAAATTTTAGCTTGACGAGTTCATTTTATATTTATCATGCATCTTGTAAACTACGTAAAACCAACATTAAATAAATTGGGGAAAAAATGAAAACAATGACTTCATGTAACAGATAAAACTTTCCATGTAAAAATTTATTCCTTCGCAGCCGCGTAAATTTCTTTCGGGCTGTACTGTATATACCAAATAAAGTGGTAAAAAAATTTCACTGGAAAAAATGGATTTCACGTATTCTCAAAATAAAATTCTTCTAAAAATTCAGATTTTACTAAATTCATTTAAAGGAATACTTTTTTCCTCAGTCTTTCAACGTATGCAAAATATGAAGACTAATTATTTGCGAAATTCACGAAATTAAATTCCTGGGGAAAGTGTGTTTATCTCAATTTATGAAATTAATTTGCACGAAAACGGCTACTATGGATCAGAAACTTTCGCTATCGAACTTTCAGGAAAATAACTTTCATGAATAAATTTATAGAACTTAACAACCTTGTACCCAACACTTTCTTTAGTTTTAAGACATCACATATCAAAACAGACACAAGACTTCAAAAATTAGGATGTTAATCCAAAGTTTCGTTGTGAATAGAAACGTTCGCAAGTTTCGCAAAGGTTTTTTGAAAATCAGCTTATGGTATGCACTTTCTGATCCTAAAATAGCGGTTAGAGACTTTTTGGCTCAGTTGCAGTTCGCTACTGGAGCTATCGACCTGTTTTATAAGCTTGTAATGGTTCCAATAAATGATTCATTATGACTCATATTTGCAGGGCAAGATAATTGTTCCAGTAGTGAACTGCAACTTATACAAACGTTTCTACGACGCTTCCTTGTGGCCAAAAATTTGTGAATTTTTGACCATTTACTATTGGGAGATTAAAGATCAAATATTGCATTATTTTTTAGTCATTTTTTTAACTTATTTTCAGTTTAAATTGAAAAAAAAAATCTCATTAATTCTTCCCACTAAAATTTCTAAAAATACTTGAAATTTTGAAATTCATCATTAGTGGACCTGAGATCGTATAACAGTATAATTTCAAAGAATGGTTATAATTATATATAATTTCCTTTTTATTGTTAGATCCTTTGTTGGTGGCATCATCTCTGGTATTACCTCTTATCTGCTGCCAGAACTCGCCTGTTTCATCAGACGTCTAAACCTATCACTTGTCCGAATTTTTTGAACTTGCCCGCCTTATCTGAACTGGGACAGATTTTATTTATCAGATATTTCCAAAAAAATATTTCCATTGCTCAATTTTGCATAGCTATCTTCGTCACGTGAGAAGTATCATATATAATCTTCAGTTTTTACTTTGACACAATTTTGTTACATTGTACTATTATTAACACTTTAACAATAGATTGAGTTCAGAATACACATTAAAAAATTGTATCCAATACTTCAAGACCTATGACCTCAACCCATCGAGACATAACAAACGTACGCAAGTATTTTTCTGAAGAGTGTGTCTAACCGACTAACGCTACCTTTTAACTTTTCGTCTCTTGTTTTCATTTGAAAGGCAGACGTAACAAGCGAAAATTGACATTAAGCCTGGGAACTATACAAATTCTGAATCTGAAACCTGTCTTTTTCTCTCTCTCTGAACCACGGTGATTTTCAATAAGAAATTTTTGAGAGAGAAATCTCTCTTTCCCTCAAATCATATCAGTTCATAAAAATAGGGAAGGGAAAGAGTTAGAGTCAGGTTTCCTAGCTATTGATGAATAAGATACCGAGTACAATGAGACATATGACTGAAGCCGAGGTTGAACCTTTTTCTCGACAGTGATTGCTGATTTCGCAATGCGCATGCAGATCATTAAAGCATATAGTTCGTTAACCTCAAACTGGAAACCGCTGATTTTGAAATGGAAACGACAGTTTTAAAGATACTCAAATTTTCTTTCTAAAATCTACTTCTTGCCGCTGCAGGAGAAAGGCTGTGAAATTTAGTAAATACATGCGGAATGTTATCTAAATAGGGTCTATTGATAGTGATAATAGGGAATAGGGTCCTTTGTAATGTGTACCACTTTTCTGGTATGCCCAACCGCGCTGACCTTCAGGCCCCAGGGCCTCTTGTCTATGAATTTATTAAATGATTTCCCCATTGCTTGTAACATGATATAAGAAACATGATTGGCAAATTCATTCGTGTTTGTTATGATTTTTATTTATACTAACTTTTCTAAAAAGAAAGAAATCGTATAGAACAGAAGCAAGAACATGATCATCAGAAACAGAAAAAATTCTTTTAAAATATAAAATAGCATTTTATAACTAAATATCATGTGCCATGACATTTCCACAATATTTATTTTATTTAATCTTTATTTAAAGTTGGAAAGACATATACATAGCTTGTGTGACAAACTAATTAAATCCAACTACATATATCGTAAAAATATAAAATACCAAAATGTAAAATAAAAAGAGAAATGCTAAAATAGAATGAATAAGAATTTCACGTGATCTGGGCTCGAGAATTAAATTAAAGGAAAATCCACGCACTAATTCATATGCAATCTAGATAGAGCAATTGTGACATTGACAGTAGCAATTGTTGAGTGTTTTGATTCGAGACTTGAATAGACTTAATTTTGGGCAATGCTTTAGATCAGCTGGAAGGTTATTCCAGAGAAGCACTGCTCTAAAGACGAAAGAGTTTTTGGTGCACTCTGAGCGCTTAGGTAGCTGCAACAGAGTTCCATGACGCATGTTATAAACAACGGACTGTAAAACAAAAAAATCCCACATAAAACTTGGATTTAGTCGGAAAATCGACTTATACACTTCAGTGGCAAGTAACATCAAATTTGATTTGTGTATTGACACAGCGTTATATGTCTCCAGGACCTTCTCCTTGGGTGTGACAAAATCTAGATTTACTGTTCTCAAAGCTCGGATGTGCGTGGATTCAATTTTTGCCGAATCCCTCTTTGAACAGAACATCCAAACTAGAGGACAGTATCTAAAGCAGGATAGAACATATCCATTGCATAGTTGTCGCCTTTGGCAAATTTAAGTAAGAGCGAATTCGTAATAAGGCATTTATTTTACGATTCGCTTTTGTGCATACGTCTAATATGTGAGGTGAAAAACTCAACCTGTCGTCGAGAGTCACTCCCAGCAATTTCACACATTTAGTAGAAGGAATAGTGTGACTGTCAACAACAAGTTCGTTTTGATTTTCATCATGACAACCAAGAAGTAAAAACTGAAATTTATCTGGGTTGACAACCATCTGGTTGATCCTAAACCAGTTTGTGATAATAGGAACATCTCGGGACAATTTAGATAACACCTCACTGAGAGAGGGATCACACGCATATAATGTATTGTCATTAGCAAAGTTGGCAATCCCACATGAAATTTCACAGAAAAAGAGATCATTGAGGAAGATATTGAATAATAATGGCCCTGATATAAAACCTTGTGGCGCACCTACAACTACCTCTAGCCATTCACTAAAGTAGGATTCGATTCGCACACACATCTTCCTATCCTGCAAGTAACTATATAAAAACTTTAAACTTTTATATCCCAATCCTTAAGCCCAAAGTTTAGCTACTAACAAGTCATGGGGGAGAACATGAAAAGCTTTTGAGAGGTCCATTAGAACAACTCCTACCTTTCCAGCACTCGCAAGACATTTTTGCCACGCATGGAGGAGATTTAACAGGCAGTGCTGGGTTGAGGTATTTTGAGAGTTTAGTCTCCATAAAAGCTGTAACCTGGTTGAAGACTAATCTTTCGTATACCTTAGAAAATATTGGAAGTAAACTAATGGGCCGATAGTTTGACTTGTCAGTAGCTGAACTTTTCTTATGTACTAGGATTGTAACAGCCATCTTACGTCTTGTCATCGTGTTTCAATAACTCTGCTATCAGAAATGATTTCCCCGTTAGCAACCAAGATTGTCTTACTTGCAAAAGCGTCTTTATCCGAGAAAAATGGTTTGCATGCGCTCCAGAAACGTTTACAGTCTCCTCTAATTTCTGCCTTGGCAAAATAAGACCTCTTGGCTTTCCTATTCATCGAGACTACCTGATTTCTTTGCAGCTTGTAACGAGCCCAATCACTTAGGTCGCGTGTTCTTTTGGCAATATTCTGTAAGTGAGAGCGTCTCATGATCGCCTTACGCAAAGCTTTAGAAGTGTGTGGCTTGTTATTGGCTCTAAGAAATCTGGGTTTTTGTGGAGCATGACGGTCTAACAATTCTTCAAATATTTTATGAAATTCGCTGTAAGAGCTCACATTTAAAAGAAATTTGTTCAGGTCTTGGATAAATGAATCATGATTAAAATTCTTGTAACTACGATAAAAAAAACTTTTTAGGTTCAAGCTTCGCATGGGTTACTTTGAGCATAGTGTATATCAAGCTGTGAAAATCTCTAAGACCTGTTTCAGCAACGCCTGAATGTTTCAATGCGTGTTTTTTGTTGGAAAGCAGCAAATCGATTAGGGTTCCATTTGCCGATTTCCAGCACGTCTTGTTCAAAATATGGTTATAAAGACCATAATGTTCTATAAAAGCATTCATGCTTGGAACACGTGGCTCTGCGTTAAAGTCCCCCATTACCAGAATATTATCGTAGTTTCTGGAATAAAAATCAATTAATAGAGACAATTCACCTAGAAAATAATCCAATTGCTGCCGAGGTGGTTTATAGATTGATACAAGAATCCATTTTGTCTTCCTCAAGTTAATTTCAAGGGGAATAACTTGCAGGTCTTCAGCTACCTCATAATCTGATTTCAGTTTCGAAGATATACTTTCTTTGACGTAAGTCAAAAGTCCCCCACTATTGCAGGTGTCATCCTTCCGGTACGGTTTTGAGTAGCCTTCCATCGTGAACTGAGAAGAGGGGAAGGATGAGTCTATTTTAGTTTCCGCAACTGTTAGAATATCAACTTTATCTTTGAGGACACACTGAAGATCCTGCCATTTATTCCTGATAGAGTTCAAATTGAGATAGCCAAATATGACATTTTTTGGATTTTCTCGACGTAATCTATAAAGCTTCTCAAGACAAGGGCTAATTTCATTGCTATCACTGTGCAGACACTTGTGTATTTCCAACTTCTTGTAGGCCAGTGAACTTTCAATATAAACACGGAAATTTTCCTTTAGAATTTTTGATCCTTTCCAATTGAGGTGTAATCGACTTTTGTTTAAGTGCGCCACTTTATCAATGTTTGAGTTATCTAAGAATCCAATGTTACGTTCATTACACGAGGCTCTTAATATTCGGTTCACTTCATCTCCCTTTTCACTGTAACGGTCATTTCGCGGAGTCCAAGAACCAAGATAAGCACCATAGCTTTAATTCAGCCTGGGGATTCCTAAACGACATACATGTATAGTGAAAAAGAATATTTATATTAATCGATTCCATTCATTATTGCTCATCATCGTTTTTAGAGACCAGTGGGCAAAAAATATAAAGGAGAGGAGAAAAACATATTTTTTAACTAAAACTTTTGTCATGTAGACTTTCTTGAAAACTATTATAATCAATCCATTTATCTTAGATGTAAACCATGGATGATCCTATAAATACACATTTTTTATAAGAACAAAGGATTAAGAACATATGACTTCGAAAGTCTAAAAGTTTAGAACATCCTAAGAAAATTTGAGGCTTAGGAACGTTTGCTTTTAAGAAAATATTTTAACATTTTTCAAGAAAACGTCATCATGATGATGTTACATGTTGGTTACATCAATTGAGTTGAATTTCTATCAAAATTTAAAATGTTGACAAGTCCGTTGAATTTCGAATTTTGGATATTAAATAGTGTATAAATTAAAAACATATTAAGAACATTTTAAGGCTTCAAAATTGAAATGTTAAGAACGTTTGAAGGCCTCTGGAATTTTCAATAATTTCATCTCTTTTTGGCCTTTCAGAAGGGCGAAGCATCAGAGCTGAGTGCTCGTATAAAAAAAAACTGTGTATATAGGGCCTTCTGCTCCGATTGTTCTTCACCAGCTTCCACCTTTATTTATTGTTTTTTGTGAAAGTTATGACATCAATGTGTTGGAAAAACACTTTTTACATAATGATTGCATTTATTTTTAGGCTCAAAACTCGAAACTTAAATATCGTAAATATCGTAAATATCGTAACTCGTAACTCAGAACTGAAAGCTCAAAGCTCGGAATTTAGATAAATAGTGTGATCAAATATATTAAGTAAACGATAAACAGTCAGTTGTTTTTATTGTCTCCTTATTGTCTCCCTCCTAGCAATGATCTCCATTGAAGCATATCGCATAGCAATTGGTAGTTACTATGCTACTAAAATCTCCCAGGTTACTAATACAAAGTTTTTTAGTAATAATGCTGGGAGCTCAAGGATGGTTTGTTCTTTTCTAAGCAGTATTTTAATATTTTACTTCATCGGGGTATCCACGGAGGCTGGAAAAACTGGAAAAAGGCCTGTTTTAAGAATTTCAGCTGGAAAAACAGGAAAATATATACCTTTAACAACATCAAAGGCTGGAAAAGCTGGAAAATGTTTTTTTTTATTTAGGACAAAAATATTTTTTATTTTGGTTGAGATTATGTACAAGACTGGAGACAAGTATTTGCGTCTTTATCCATATATGATGTTCTTTAATTGTTTCATTGTGCAATTCAAACCATTTAGCAAACATTTTACCTCTCCTTTATAATTTAGCGTTGAAAAAACGGTATTATCGAGGCTGGATTTTTATATGAAATACTGTGGACACCCTGTTCATTGTGTCAGTATGATTGTGATTATAGCCTACAATATTGAATTGAATCCCGGTCCTTTTTTCCTGACAAAAGAGTTTGCGGATCATGTTCGTTTTGATGAATCTGTTGGGAAACAGTGCACATGCAATGCATTATGGTCCATTTCCTATTTCGTTATAAAGAATTTGCGTTCTTGGTCGCAATGGGATTTAGACTGCGTATTTACACGGGCGTATGGGCGAAGAGTTATAAGTTGATGCAGCCGTGTTCGGACGTGTTTTATGAGCTCCTGAGATTATTATATTTTATTGCTAATTTATCGCGGTTATTCCTTGTTTTGAGTATACTTATGGTTTGGAGTGTTCCTGTCGTTATATAGAAATTGTAAAAGACTCTGGACGCTGAAGTTACTTCATTACTTATGTTATTTGGTTGGCTACATGGTATATCTGTCTGAAAAGTTTATACAGAATTTTTCACATCTTCCCTTCATACGATGGCTAATAGAAACCACGCTCGTTACAAAAATGTGTTTATTAGTTTGACATTTTTACTGTTAATTACATCTACATTACAGTTCTTTTACAATGTCAATGTCAATTGGGAGATCGGTTTAATGACAAAACGTGCTGCATTTAATCATTCACAAGATAAATGTTCCAAAGGGAGAACCTTATATTATGCCAACAGTTCAGCCAGCTTTAATGTCATTCTTCAATCTGGCGATGTTCATCAAAATCCAGGACCTGGTTCTCACATACCGAAGTGTGTAATCTGTGCCAAAACAGTACGGTGCAACCAAAAACGTTTGATTTGTGGACACTGTTTGAGTCAACTCACGCTAAATGCTGCAATAACATCCAACTCGTTAAACAATCAAGAACCCCTGCGTCTTGGACATGTGATTTATGTTTACATCGTGAATTACCGTTTTCGACAGTTGAGATATTTCCATCGCACGAAGAAAGTTTTACTGTTATCGACGAGCCTTTAGAGTGTGACAATCACCTTCAAACCCTAAAGCAAAATGACCACTTGCTATCACTAAGCCATCTAAATACACAATCATTAATATCATCATTTCCAGAGTTCCAATCTATACTAAGCCGTTATGAATTTGATATATGCACCTTATCGGAAACATGGCTAAAGGATAACCTGAACATGATAGAATATGTGAAAATTCAAGGGTACAACATGCTTTACCGAAATCGACATAATCGTAGGGGAGGAGGTGTAGCAGCGTACTTGAAGGAAGATATCAAATACAAAGAGAGAAACGATATAGTGAAAACTGCTGAAGAACTTGAACACTTGTGGTTTGAGGTAGAAGGTAAAAATAAAAACAGCAGTATTCTTGTTGGCGTATTTTACCAACCACATTTTGATTCGAAAGAGCAAACTTCATGGCTGAATGAATTCGACAAATTATTGGCTAGTGTTATGTCTACCTGGTCAGGCCAAATAATCATCACCGGCGACTTCAATTTCAATCAGCTTGGAAAATCTGCAGAATCCCAAATGTACTTTGATATGCTAGAGTCGTATGGGTTAATTCAACATGTAAATCAACCAACTAGAAACGGCGTTAGTCTCATTGATCACGTGATATCCAACTGCGAATGTAAAATCAAGGTTTGTGGCGTCATACCTACACCACATGTAAGCGATCATGACTTAGTATATGTTTGTTGCAACGTTCGTTGTCGCCGATATGAGCCTAGATTTAAGCTTATTAGAGATTACAAGTCTTTCTCAGCGGAGGAATTTGTAAAAGACTTTGCAACAGTACCATTTAGTGTTATTTACGGAGTTGATTCAGCTGATGATAAACTTGATATCTTAAACGAATTCATATCATCGTGCATTAACCGCCACGCCCCTCTAAAAAAGGTTAAAGTTACCCGACCACCGGCACCATGGCTTAAAGACCTCATCATTGCACATCTCCAAAATCAAATTAAAGAAGCCCGTTTTAAAGCGCATACAACACAAGACAACAATGACTGGAGCATATTTAGAGAATTAAGAAATAAGCTGAAACGAACGATAAAATTTACTAAACGACAGTTTTATCAAAAAGCTTTCAGTCATAAAAGGCCAAATGAAATATGGAAAGTTATACATCGAATTCTACGACCCAATCAGCAAAAATTAACAATCGATCCTAATGTACTCAACACTCACTATCTTACGACAGCAGAACGTTTACTCAACTCAAAATCAACATCATCTCAGGAGTTAATTTCACATGTTAAAAGTTTTAATTACCGTTCTAACTCTGCCGAACTAGTGTTCAGAGATGTCACATATGATGAAGTTTGGAAAGAACTTAATAAGTTGAGAGCTGACTGTTCTGCAGGTTACGATCACATACCAGTCTCCTTAGTCAAGTTAGTAGCGGAATACCTGACTTCTCCACTAACGCACATAATTAATGCAGGTATTAAAGAGAACAAATTCCATCGTTCTTGGAAAATTGGAAAAGTTAATCCCATTCCGAAATCGGATAAAGCACTAAAAGCTGATGACTTCCGTCCTGTCACAGTGCTTCCTGTTCTTTCCAAAATATATGAAAGATTGATTGCGAAACAGATCTGTGATTTCATATCCAAAAATAATATTTATAAATCTACCATGTCTGGATTTAGACAAAACCATTCAACAACAACGATGCTAATGAAAATAAGAGATGATGTAATAAAAGCTATGGAGAGAGGAGAAATCACATTGGCACTGTTTTCCGATTACTCGAAGGCTTTTGACACAGTCGAATTTAAGAATACTTTAAATAAGATGTATAGTATTGGATTCTCTAAGTCAGCAGCTTTGTGGATGGTTTCCTATCTCACAGACCGTTACCAATTTGTGCAGATCAACGACAAAATGTCTTCAATAGGAATGATTCGCTTTGGAGTGCCTCAAGGTTCCGTTCTCGGACCAATTATATTTAATCTTTACGTGTCTGATCTTCAAGACCATGTTATTGGCAACCACTGTCAATATGCAGATGACACAACAACTTACATCCATTCTAAAGTGTCACAACTCTCAACCGGCGTTGAAAATATGAATCTTCAAATATCCTCTCTATACAAATGGTCGAAGGACAACAACCTTTTGTTTAACCATAGCAAAACAAAATGTATGTTATTGTCATCAGCTAAATTATCTAAATTACATAACCTTGATACACAAATCATTGATATCCATCATGAAAACCATCCTATTGAGCGAGTAAAGGTTTGGAAAGTCCTTGGAGTTCTTATAGACCAACACCTGTCATTTGAAACCCATCTGAATGAGTTACTGCTTTCCTGTTACAAGAAACTTAGTGTACTACGCAGATTAAAAAACTTTGCGCCAATGAATATCCGAAAACACCTTGTTCAGTCTTTGGTATTATCGAAACTCGATTATTGCAATACACTATTCTGTAACACGACGCAGCACAATCAGAACCGCCTTGAGAAGCTTTTAAAATCAGCTGCTGGCTTTGCCAATGGTAAATTCGCAAACACCCTCGACGTAATTCAATTGAAATGGTTGCCAATGGAATATAGAATTAAATATAGTATGTTAAAACTGGCCCATAAATCGCTATACACGCCAAATTTTCCAGACTACCTGGCCGTACATGTACGAGAAAGCAAATGTCCAAGACGTGCTGCGTCTGACGACGGTAAAAAACTAACTGTAACCAAATCCACAAAAACATTTGAAGGCATATGCAGTCGTCTCTTCAATATACTTCCATCTAGCTTGAGAGCAGTTGAAAGCCATCAAAAATTTTTACATGAGTTAAAATCTTTTTATTTAGATCACTCTTTTGCTAAGTATCTAAGCATGCATGAATAGTAATTTATTGTACTTGTTGTACCTATACATTAGTGGCTTCCCCACCCCATTAGGCACCACCCATCTGTTTTGAGACGTACAATTCTTTTATTTCTTTGTGGTTCCATTGCTTACGCCATTATTTACCTTTCTGATGTGTTTACTTTGGTGGATATACTTTTTTTTTTTTACTTTATAATATTGAATCTTTATATTTTATATGTATGTGTGTATGTATGCATGCATGCGCGCATATACGCATATACACATATATATATGTGTGTGTGTGTGTATGTGTGTGTTTGTGTGTGGGGTGTGTGTATGTATATATATTTGTGTGTATGTGTATGTATATATGTATATGTTTATGCATATACTTTATACTTTATACATACTTTTTATGCATTTTAGAATTTTAAAAAAGGGACGAAGAGCCATTGTAACATATGGATGTGCCCGAAATATACCATTATTATTATTATTATTATTATGGGCGATATAATTCAAAAACTTAAATGACATCAAATAGCGGTATTTCCGCCACGAAATATCCAGATTTAAATAATTATTACATTCCGTCCCCTCATTCACTTCAACCATCTCTTTTAGATACCTTAATGTACGGCCGAGGGCATTTCATCCTCAAAACACTTCAAGTCCTGTATGAGTAAATTTCGGACCCAGCGGTTTATAGTTTTATTTTGTACAAAAAAACATATAACAACACATGGAAAAAGTAATCTTTTATTCCAAAAATTACGTACATCAACAATTAATAGTACTATTTTATGAATCCATTATATTATGCATTACATAATTGAATGGTTTTGTTTTACAGCATTTCTGGTTGCCCCCTATTTGAGATTCGTAAGAAAATGACATTTCAGTTTGTGCAATTATTTACCCTAGATATTTGAGTTCTTAGTCACGGTTAGTGGCTGACCGAAGATGTAAAATTATCAAAAACTTTCTTCAGGTGTATGTTTGTTATTAATTTTTATCTCATGTCCAACGTCTGATAGGGCGATTCACATCTTCTTGAATTGTTCTTAATTCTTTTTTAAATTACGGTGGCCACCCTGATAAAGAGTGCCTTTACATGAGGGCCGTACTGAAGTCTCAAACCGCTTGAGCTCAATATGGCTCTCATGTAAACGCACTCTTCTACTGATTAAGTTCCGACTTTCACCAAGAAATTAATGATAATTTTAAAAGCATTTTCATTTGAAGCAATTTCTTATTATATGAAAGTAAATATAAGTACCCGTAATAACATTCAAGTTCATCTGACGCTACAAAAACTGCTCTAAGAAACCAGCCTCGAACCCAGGGTGGTCTCTAGGTTGCTAAAAACTCATCGGTACATGGCAGGTGCAATAGTTATGCAAAAATTACCGTTTAAACTTGACACGTCTAAACGCGCTGACCGTCAAGCCTTCTAGTTATTGTTTATCTTAGTAATTTGCGCGGTGCCTGTTCATCGTGTATTCGTAAGAAAATAGCTACATCTTCATGATTTAGGTAAATTTGGAGCAAATTTTGGGCCATTTCTTATTTTCAAAATAGGGCAATTTTGGCAAATATTGGGCCAAATTTGTTTCAATTTTCATGAAAATTTGCGTGAACAAATCAATGGTGCTTATTTCGAATTTGAGACATTTTTCGGATTTTAACCAATTAGTTCTTTTATCTTGCTTTATCACTTGAGAATTATTAATAAATATTGAAAACGAGGCAACCTTGTTTGAAATAACCCAATCAAGACTCGAAATTTTTAATTTCATGCCTATCGTTATCAGTGGTCGCTGACTTATGGCCGTTTACGAATTACCCCTTATAAGTCATTTAGACAGATTTATTTGAAATTCGTGCAGGATGTTTCTTTACGTTATAAGTACGCTTGAAAATTGGATTATTTCGAAAAAAATCAAATTTAAGAGAAATTTTTGTTCGGTAATTCGAGGATAAGTTGGGATAAAAAGCCCTATCCAATTTTTACGTCTACATGTCTACATGAAAATTGGATTATTGTGTAAGTAAAGTATAGCGAAGGGCGAAGCGAAAATGTTGGGCGCTATTGCTATTGCTATTGCTAAGTATCCTTGAGGCAAAATGATGCACTGTTTTGGATCAGTCGACGAGTTAATACGCAAGGATCTTTACTAACCATACTGGATTTACTCGAGAGGAGGTGTTTGTTTTCCGTCGCCGCTGATGGCATTTTGCGCTTAAAATAGAATAGTAACCTAATTTTTGAGTAGAAAAAATTAACAGCTCTTTTGGAGATTAGATATCTATTAGATATCCATTCTGATATCGTTTACGTCCACTTGTTGAGCAGTTGATCAATCAATCAATCAATTTAATTATTTTCATTTAAGAAGTACAATTTACAGCTAGTCAGTAAAATGGTCGGTAAAATGGTCGGTAAAATGGTCGGTAAAATGGTCGGAGACAACAAAAGCTAAACAGTGGATGTGACCACCAAAAGGGAATGTCGAAAGTACACTTATTCTGGTAAACAAAACAAAACAAAACAAAACAAAACAAACAAACAAACAAACAAACAAACAAATAATCTAACAATTTTATTTCTTCTATTTTTATAGGTTATCATCTTTTGTATCAAGAAAGTTGATTAGAAAGCAGATGGAACACCAAAGTGACGTCTTCAACACCAAAGTGAGGTCTTCAACACCAAAGTGACGTCTTCAACACCAAAGTGACGTCTTCAACATATCACATTTGGAAATAAAACTTTACAGTTACTTAATACAAAATGTTATATATCGAAACTAGTTTTTTCTATGTTTTCTTTCTATGTTTTCTCACCTGTCATGGTGTGTCCCTGACCCTACAGCATTGTCATGGTGACCCTACAGCATTGATTTGAGGTAAAGAGATTGTAGAAATCAGTTCGGATGATATCATTTCAGTCACAGATTGATTAGTACGTTACAGATTTAAGTCCAAACATAGTTAATAGTGTTTACGTTTGGTTTTGAGAGAGCATTTAGAGTAACACCTCTAGTTCTAATCGACACAGGCACCGCTGTAAAATTGAGAAGATTACACAAGTCCAGAGGGTTTGGTTAAAGCATTAGTAGAATAATAAGGGGATTTGACTAGGTCTCAGAATTTCAGAATGTTGTGCTACAACAACAGAGGGGTGTACTGTGCACGAAAATGACTGAAGGACAGGATTCGAATTGCCGCTTTTTGTAAACGAACAATACGCTCAGAATGGTTAATGACCCCAAACTTGACAGACATATTTCAAATGGGAGTGGAAAATTGGTTAGTTGGTGGTGTTCACTTAGAAAGATACCTAAGTATTTTACAAGTTTTATTGTTTTCCAAATTTTGGTTGGTCTAACTACGCCTTCTTTGCCACTGTATAAAAACAGAATTAAATTTATCTCTTACAGCGGTGGATCTAGGGTATGTCAAAAATTGTGGAGGAGCACATTAAAGGGATCCTACCATCTAAAACAATATTCTGTAAAACACTTCCTCAGATCATAAATCAAACGTCCCCATATGTTATAAGGTATAAAATAAACGCTAGGGTCGATAATCAGCCAACATTATTTTGTAATATTGTACTGTCTTTCCGAGAAGTCGCTTCTTCCTCATCAAAACAAACTTCAGAGTAACCCCTCCTAGTCCTTACGCGACTCAAGTGATAAACAACAAGTTGGTCTGTCATACCAGAGAGTTCAATTTGGTGTGAATAAATATAGACAAGCACGGTGAGCACTTTTCGAAGATATCTGAATCGTAATCTTCGTCATCTCTTCGAACAAATCGATGAACTTAAAAGAGTTTATATTGCTAATTTGGGTCGAATCTTTTAATTTGGGTTGTAAAGACGAATGTTTGTTTTGATTTTTCTTATGGGAAATGACCGAAAAGTCGATTCTTGGGAATTTCGAATAAAATATTTTGTTTCGTTTGTGGTAATGGAATTGAATTTCATTACACTTTTTTGTTATTTTACCTCTCTTATAATTGTGGCTGATCATAGTAAAGTAAATATGTTCAATGACAGTGGATCTCCACTGGGTGAGTACAGTCTTTCTATATTCATTAGTCCACTCATACGTCACACGGCGCGTGGGGACTGGACGCTATAACTGAATTTTGGATCGAAGGAGCGAAGTGAAAGGCTGTAATGGCTGTTTTTTGCGAACGTTTTTGCAGTGTTGCATAGCAGTGATTCATTTCTATCAAAAAAGTCAGATGGCAATCTTGTTTTTTCCTGGGTTATAAACAAATAACAAATTTTCATTTTAGATGGTAGGATCCCTTTCAACATTAAAGCTGTTTTCAGTCCGTATCACCAATGTGCTTACTTGCACGTTTTCTTTAATCGTTTAAAGGGGAAGTCTACTAAAAAATGAAATAATAAATTTTGTGTTTTGTCTGTACTCAAACATAAGAAGAACCAAAAAAAATTACATATTCAGTCTTCGTTTATTCTCCAAAACGTATAACTTCCCCGCCATCATGCTCTTGATTTACTTCGGAAATACGAGTAGCAAAAGTTTTCAAGAGAACTGGGTCCAAATACGCTGTATGATGTCACGTCGTGCAAGAAACAAATTTCGCAAACGAAGAATTCAGCGAAGCAAAAATATACCTTTCTCGTAACAATTTATAATAAGTTCTTGTGAAATTATGGTTAGCTGTTCAGCTATAGATTGCACGAATCGGTCCGAGCGAAAGGAAAAAGAAGTTAGTTTTCATCGAATTCCATCAAAAAAACACAAAGATCTTCGAAAGCAATGGCTACATAACATACGACGTGATGGGGCACTTCCCAAAGACTGTAGTTTTTACATCTGTTCAGATCACTTTGAAGAGCATTGCTTCGTACGTGACTTGCAGGTATGAATACACCATATTTACCAACTTCCTTTAGATATTGTATGTCATTCCCACGATAGAGGGTGATGAATACTGTAAATTTTTATTATTATTATTATTTTCTTTCCACCGTACGACTATTTTCAAAACAATCTGTTATAACATTTTTGTCTTCTACAACGATTGCAAAGATATTGATTTTCAAAGGAAACATGTGCACCAACTTCATTTCACGTGAGCATCCAAATAAGAAAACCGGGGGAGTTACTAGAGATATCGTAAAACCTGGTTCTTACACAATTCCATACTCCATCTTTCTTTTTCTTTCCTTGATTAAGGCTAAACTTTTGGGAATCAAGAGAAACCGTCGTCTTAAGGAAGACGCTGTGCCACACTATTTACTTTTTCTTCCGAGAAAAAGCGCTGCCAATCTCCAGAAAACAGAGCCACTATCTTGGCGAAAAAGCAATGCGTTGAAAGCATTTTGGATGGGCCTGTGATGACCTATGAGTCCAATAATATCATTGATGAACAACCTTTGATGACTAACACAGTTGATCAGTGTGTGGGAAAAAATCCCGTGGTAACCGTGGATAAGTGTGTAGGGGATCCTTGCATTCAAAAATCTAAACGCACTCAGTATGACCCCAAACACTTTTTGTGTGAGACCAGCTATATTGCGCCGACCATTCCACACATAAAAGAGACTTTAAAGGTCAAAATTTCCGGTTCAAAGCAAAAAGCAAAAAGCTGCAATACAGAACTGACATTTTCGCCAAATTCCTACGTAACGTGGCAAGAAGAAGAAAATAACGCCTCTGAAACTGAATCGGACCCAGAGTTCGAAGTGTGTGAGGAGATCAATGACGTAAACGATCCTCTTTTTGATCCAACAAAAAATTCAGACGAAAGTGACGATGATTCAGATGAGGAGAACCACCCTGTTCAGGAAACGGCTGAACTGTTTAACAGCAGCACACTCTCATCAGAGCCGAAATTTTTAGTGTTTTGGAGTAGCTTGGTGTCACTATTCCAATTCTGTTTTAGATGTTTCAAACAAAACACCATTCTGAAGTCAGAACTAAAGGAACATTGCTATTTGTTGTAACAACATGTGAAAAGAACCACAAGCATATATGGCGATCACAACCAACATTAATCACTTTGCAGCTGGGAATGTTTTGCTTTCGGCAGCGATATTATATTCTGGAAATACGTTCGCACGAATAGCGGAGATGCTGTCCTCAGTAAATGTCGTCCGTATTTCGAGAGCGCTGTTTTATCGTATTCAGAAAGCAATTTTATTTCCGACATTAAACAAGGTCTTTAAGCGTCATCGTTCCCAGCTCATTAATCTTTGCGCTGAAACCACCGAGAATAACTTTATTGGCGATGGTAGAAGTGACTCGCTTGGCTACAGTGCCAAATATGGAACCTACAGCCTTATTAGCACTGAGATGAACAAAGTTGTAGATTTTCACATTGTCCATGTAGGCACTGTCGAATACTCTAATCGAATGGAAAAGAAAGGGGTTGAAATTTTGCTAAGTTCACCAACTTAAATATTCCAATCACGACTCTAACAACTGATCGTCATCTTCAAATAAGATCTTGATCGGATTAAATCCATTGTCAATCATATGTGGTGGTGCTGCACCAGCTGCAACAGTGATCCGATAATATTAAAAGAAAAGTGGCAGAGTATTCTCTACCATATACGTGGCATACATTCATGGGAGGATTACGAAGTATTTCACGAATGTGAACACTCTGCACTTGAAAAAGAACGGAACTGCTAAGCATTTGTATTTACAAGAAAACAACAAAATTAAATATAAAAGATTCTATTTGGACAAAACTTTTCGTAGTCGCTTATGTGCAATAAGGTATGGCCTAAAAAGTTAACCAAATTGTAATGTCTCAATAATAATGGGCACCGTGTGATCAAAAGATTTATTGAAAGAAGACAAAAGAATACTAGTGATATCTATCACACCTGTAAACTTTCAGCTCTCAAAAGGAAAATATTGTATAAAAAAAGTTAACATTTTAGTAGTATAGTTAGGTGAGACTCAGAAGTTTTTTAAGCAGCCAGCTTAATTGGAAAAGATAAATTAGCTTTGCGTAATTTATCAAAATTTTCACAAATGTTTACTGTGTGTAAAGAAGGTCGTCCGTTTTTTTTAAACCTTCTTGCTAAAGATATCGCGCGCAGCCAGCCTCAGAGAAAAGTCAAAAACAGAAAATGACGGGATATGAATGGGTTACGCAAAACAAATTATTGACATTGCTTCCTTCCAGGTCCGAAATATTGACATTGCTTCCTTCCAGGTCCGAAATATTGACATTGCTTCCTTCCAGGTCCGAAATAATTTCGATCCTAATTTCGATCCTACTGAAAACATATATAAACTTTACATCATTCATTTACAAACGCCCGATGATGACAGTAGTAACTGTCGAAACGTCGCAAACGAAAACAACCGGTCTATGACATGATAAACTCTAATTATATATTATGAATGGGTTACTTTCGGAACTGCAATGAAGATTCCCTGAGTTTTCGGACACTAAATATGTACGCTTTGCCGTAATATCAGGGTATCTCCTAGAAAATATTCTGTAAGAACGGGGTGAAAGAAAATTGTTAAAAAGTTCTCAAATAGTTAAAAATACTTTTTTCAATATAGCAAACATTAAAAGTCGTGTTTATATTATGATGAATAAGATTTATACTATAAAACAGCCGGAAAAAGCATTTTCATTTGTTTTTTAAGTAGCAAAGTGTTTAATATGAACCCCCGTGTAATAATTCGTATTACTTTTGCACTTAACACAACACATGTGTCGAAATGCTGCTGTGGATGAAGAGTGGTAAAACGGAGAAAGTAAAGGGGCTGCAAAATACGATCATTTTAAAATGATGTACAGGGATAAAATTTGTGATTGCAAATGATAAATACTTTTTGCTGGGTTGCCGTGCAAGTAATACAATCTGTGTTGTAGGAAATCACACATAGCTTAGCTACACAGCGATCTCTAGCAAGCTATATTATAGATTTCATGCAGTTATGTTGCATAACGTAGTAATCGCATTTACAGCATATTGTCTCTTGTAGCTATAATTCATGGTTTTGCTTTATGTGAGACCCTTCCTCTAAAAGTATTCTATATAATAATGTTATATTTCTGTTTGATTGTTTTCAAATGTTCATTCTTTGTGCATAATACCTGCCTTGTTATTAGCTTGTTGTTGACGATTACCCGAGCTTAATTTTGACTAGTATCATCTGTGTGTATCGCCAAATACTTGACATTGATGCATAATCTACCAAGCGTGAAGGAGGCATTGCACAATGTACTGGAAATTCTATGGACGGATTCGCTTTATAGCTCTCTATTATATTATCCATCGGTTATTTTGAAAAATAGAGAAATAGAAAAAAATAGAGTTTAATCAGAGAAAAGCGGATTTTTTGAAATATCTAAACTTTAATTGTATAGGTTTTTAAAAATCCGTAATCCGTCAATCAATCTATCTTTCCTAAATCAACTGTCTATCGTCCTCCCCCTATTGAAATTAATCCACTAAAACTCTATTTTTTTCCTAATACTCTCTTATAAAAAGTTTCACACACAAAAATTAAGACTTTTGAATTTCGTCATAGCAAATCGGAGAATTTGTGTGCTTAATAGATGTTCTCAGGAGATCAAAAGTCAGTTATATGCATCTGTGTCTGATATTAAATGATTGCTGATTAATGTTCTTTGGGAATTTTAGATGCCTGGGGAGCTAAGTCAAGACACAATTCATAGTGATTCTAATTCTCCAGCCAAAGCTGATGAAAAAACTATGGTTGTTGGAAACGATGATGATACCCATCATAATGGTTTATTGAATGGGAATGAAAGTTATAATGAAACGTCACATCCTAAAACTGACATTGTAGTGCCAGATGAAAAATTAGAATTAAAGGACGCTAATGATGGCTCAGAAAAAGAAACTAACTCCGACAAAAATAAAGAGAGCAAAGGTGAACATTTTCATTCATTTAAATATAAAAATATATACTTATTTTTGTGTGTTTCCTCTACTGTAACTGTAATAAGTGAAGAGTTTATCATGTCATGGACCTGATGATTTATGTTGGGCTACGTTTCAAGAGAACCTTCTCTCATCATCAGGCAAGTTATAAATGAGGAGATTTTATATACGATTAACATGGGATCGAAATGCAAATTTTTACACGTTTTTCAATGTCCATGACTCTTCACTTATCACAAACAATACTGGTCCAACAAACAAAATCTTCCCATCTACTGTAACCATTGAATTTAATTTTGAGTATGTTGGAGGGAGCACCCCTTCACATTAAGTATTAAGTTTTTCACTTTAAAAGGATATATTACTTTAGGGAAGAGAGTTTTTTTGCACTAATGTGCTCAAGGGTGTGCCAAGAAATTCAGAAAGTTATTTCTGCTTTTTGAGTTTTTTTAATATACTTTATTACCTTTCAGATGTTCCCATGAAATTCCTCAACATCAAGATCCTAATTAATGGTATCAGTGAACCAGTTATTGTGCAGTTGTCTAATCACGATACTGTTCAGGACATTCGACAAGTAATTTTAGAGAAACCAGAATGCTGTTACAGAACATGCTTTTCATTGTACTTGGAAAACACAAGACTTGATGATTTCATGGAACTGCATGACATTCCTGAGTTAACTGACGATTCTCTCATTAAAGTTGTTGATGGTACGTTTTATTGTCAATTTTTTTAGGGGGTTAACAGTTAACTTTGATTTATTTTTAGGGGGTTAGCAGTTAACTTTGATTTTTTTTAGGGGGTTAACAGTTAACTTTGATTTAGTTGATTTGTCTGTGATGATTTTTAAAATGTGATAAATTATAATTTTTTTGTTACAGAACCTTACAGCATTCGAGAGGCACGAATTCACATAAGACGTTTAAGGGACCTTTTAGTGACAATGCTTGAACCGAATGCTTTCACTGCAACAGACAACTTATCCCTATCTTATTGTTCTGCCATCACACAAATGGATGTGGAAGAAGAAGCATTTAAGAACAGCAAAGATCCGAATGCTCCAAGTTCGCCGAAGCCATCTGACAGTATCCTGCCACCTGACTATGCTTCACTCAACAGAGATGGCAATTTATTGCTGGAGCCAATCATCCTCCCTGATAATGAAATTCAGGTAGGGCTGGATCGATTTCTTCATGTGCCCTGATAGATATGGACATAAACATTGATGGACCTAATACCATAGAAAAATTGAAAATATATTATATCTCACAAATTTTATGTCCAAAATTGTTACCTATATTCCTATACTGTCAAGCCTGTTTCCCATTTTAAAAATATCTTTAAAAAATTCCAATCATATTTTGATCATGTATTTCTCTATAGTTGCCTAATTGTGTGAAAGATTTGCGTTATTCTGCCTGGAATCCACCACCTGGTTACAGAAAATTGGCTGGTAGGGTTGTTTGTAAACAAAAACAAGTGCTGAAAAGTGTGGTGTTAGTGGAAAGCTCAAAAAGCAACTTTTTATATGGATAAATTACCATATTTCCTTGAAGAAGTGCCCTTCCTGAGAGTCTGGTTTTTCCATACACTCAGGTGCTTATTCAAGGAAATACGGAAATGTTTTGTTTCTATGGACTGTACTTCAACTAAATTCAAGATTTATTGTTTTTTGTTCAGTATTGTTTTTGTGTTATTCTATTAAGTTCTTTGGAGTTTTATAACACGTTGTCACTTCGTTTCAGGTGATTTGCTTTATCTTGAAGTAGTAACACTGGAGAACCCAGATGTAACATACCATGTAACTTCATCATCTACTGGCTTCTTTGCTAATAGGTACTTGTTTTATACAACACATTGAATGCTGTTAAGTATATTTTCCTAACAATATATTTTTAACAATAAAATAATGGAAATAGTTGCATGGTCAAAGGAAAGCACCATTTAGACCAATCATAAACAGCTATGCCGGAAATATTTGTTGAATACTGAAATTTGTAATTTTGCTACTAATAAACAGGAGCTATGTAATAAAATATCTAAAGTATGTATCTGTAATTTTTTATATAGATCTACCAGAGATAGGTTTGATCCAAAGCCCAGTAACGAAGCGTACAGGTCGCAGACATTAGCAGGACTGCTTATTCTGGTATATAATTAAACTTTGTTTTTGAGTTTCTTTTCTTTTCTGTATGAATTTGAACTTCATAAGGGCTTTCTGTTTTTTCTTCTGAAGGAAGTAAAGCATGCTACCATGCATTTTTGTAGCAAATGTTAAAACATGTTCAATGATAGATTTCGTGCAGAATTTATCATGACCTTTAAGGGGCTGCAACATGAATCACATGATCTTATGGCTGATGGTAAAAAATGTAAACAAACCAACCTGATTCACAGGATTTATATCATATCCCCTTTTTATATAAAGCTATAATCATCTAAACACAACTTCATGCCACCAATAAGCCAATAAATAAACAGTAGTAATTGAGTAAGCAAACAAGCGGTTTTTGAACTTAGGTAAGTTGGCCAATATGCTTGATTAAAAAAACTCAATAACTGATATCATCAGCACTTGAATCTGAAAGTTAAGATACGTTAAGAATGAATTAAATTTTTGCATTGTAGGATTGTCACTTTACCTATTTTCCCTGGAGGCTGTCAGTGCTGTAAAACATTAGCCTGCTTATTTTATTTATATTTTATTTCATAGCTAAGTCCAACGTTCAAACGAAATTTCTCCTGTATACAACGAACCAGGTAAACAATGACTTTGCTTTTTTTTCAACAACTGAATATATTTTTACAGTAGATAGAGATCGATTTTGAAATCTTTAAATAATCATGATTTGTTGCTCACGCTTTAAGGGTGCTTCGTTTAATTTATACTCCTCATTCATTGTTTTAGCATCAAAAAACATCCTTTAGAATTGGTTGCTTCACCACATCAAGGTCAGTAAATGGGTTGTTCTCCAGTAACCTTGTTGCCCTATGAACATTGAAACACTGAATCCATTATTATATAATAAAACTGAAATTTTATTTTTAGTATTTCCATGGGTATCGCTCAAGTTTGAACATACACAAGATCCATTTAGGGCTGAAGATGGTAAGTCTAGCCGTTCGTTGTTTGTGATCTTCAGTCTGAAGTTGAAGCAAAAACCTAGCTGACATTTTGTTTCACAAATATGAATGCTGTAGTGAGTTTTTCTGCATTTATGTCTTATTTATATGCAATGTGACTTGTCTTACTTTCACTTTTGTATTAGCTGTGACAAATCGCATCGGATACGAAGAACAAATCCCAGGACAATTACGTGATTGGAATGAGGAATTGCAGTCTGCGAAAGAGCTCCCCAAAAAAACACAGCATCAAAGAATATTACGTGACAGGGCCTTATACAAGGTAAATGATATTTCACATTTGCTATCACACAAAGAGTACTTTTGTAGCCTATACAGTAATAGATTTACTTTAAATTGATTATTTAGATTACTTGTGATTTCATTGCTGCTGCAACACGAGGCGCTATGGCTGTTGTTGATGGAAATGTTATGGCTATCAACCCCGGAGAAGAAGAAAAGTTAGTTCCAGAGCTTGATGGAATTTGTTTTCCATGGAATATTTTCAAATTACTTTTAAAACTATTTATATGCAGCCCACTTATTCCTTTTCTGATGATTCTATTCTGAGGCATTTCTAATGGACATTTCAACTTAGTGATGATACAACTTTTGTCGGTCAAATAAGACTTCAAAATGTTGCTTATTTTTAGGACTCCTTGAATTTAAGTTGCTGCTGGGTAAATATAAAGAAAAACAACTTCTTATGTGTTTTTTTTTTTTTGTTCTTTCAGAATGCGGATGTACATATGGAACAATATATTTTTCAGTTTTGCATGTGATTCTCGAGAACATTATCAAAAATATGGTGGTGACGAAGCTGCTTATGCTGCTGCTAGCCTTGACCTGAAGGGGGTTGAAATGTATAATAAACTGGACTTAGAAGGGTTGTATACACTTGGCACTGTGGTTGTAGACTATAGAGGATATCGAATTGTTGCACAATCCATCATACCAGGAATTCTGCAGAGAGAACAGGAAAATTCTGTTGTATATGGTAGTGTTGATGGTGGAAAAACAATTTCATCGCATGAAAAGTTTTTAGAAAAGGTATAAGGTTTGAGGATACAAGAGAGCTGCAATAATGCTTACAACAATGTCTCCTTTGTTCTCGTAAAATGTTGATTATGTTATCTAGTTTGTTCACTTTTAGGTTCTCATTAAATATGATATTATGATATCAAGTAGTATCTCTTGCTAATATCTTTACTCAGATCTTAATTTATAACTTAGTTGTGACATGCGATTTGAGAAGCCTTTTTTTTTTTTTAACTCAACACAATTTTTTCATTTAGTTGAAAACAGCTGGCTTATCTTTGAAGATTAGACCTCATAAGTGAGTATAAATATTGATTATCCGTTAAACTTGAATCCGCATACTACACACTTTGTTTTGTAAGAATACTAGTAGGCTGAAATTTCCACAATCTTTCAAAACTTTTTTAAAACACGTTTTTAAAGGATTCATAGAGAACAAAAAGAAGAAAACATTCCACAAAAGCCACGGTGATGTCATCTCAGTTCAATTAATACAATGAGTTCCTTGTTGAGTTTGATTGTTGCTATGTAAAGAATGGGCTTCATTATTAAGGAAACCAAAATGTGCAACATTTTTGTGGGGACAGATTTCATCATAAAGAATGTGATAAAAATCTATGCGGTTGCTAATTAATCTTACTGTAAGAGTAGTATTTGACTGAGTGGTTAGCAATGCCTAGTTGGATTTCATGTCAGTAAAAAAAGGGCCTTTCCCCTCTGATACTGCAGCTAGTCTGTTCTACAGTGAAGTGGCTCCAGACCTTTCGATGATTCATTGTGGAAAAACACCTGTTAAAATTGATGGTTCAAAAATGGTGAACAGCATGGTAGTGCAAAATGTTTTTTTCAAGTCACAGAAAAAATCCCACTTTTGTCTCATACTAACATCTAAAATTAAAATTATCACTCCAGTTTAAACACTGCTTAAACATTCACTTAGAACAGGTACCATTGTTTCATTTAAGAACTTCATTGAGGAATGAGTTGAGTGTCAAAAGATTTAAGAGTAAACTTGGATCCTTATGAATTTATTAGTAAACTTATCGCTCTTCTTTTAGAGTTGTAAATGAAAAGAAGGAGGATATAGAATTGTGTTCATCCATCGAATGCAAGGTAAGGCATTCTGCAATCTATCTCTTCTTTCATGAAATATTTTTTGGTTATATCACCAAAACATAATCTTAAATCCTGCTTCTTTTTCACTATATCAAAGTATTTTACAATTATCTTAAATAGGGAATCATTGGTGCTGATGGTAGACACTATGTATTAGATTTGTTTCGGACATTCCCTCCTGATACCAACTTCTTAAATGGTATAAATTTTTCTCTGAACTTAAAATAGGATTTGCTGAATTATTATATTGGTAATTTTTATTTTTATTTCAAAGTGTTATTTTTTTTAATGTTTATTTATATTATAGTTCAGAAAGTCGGGCGGTCTCTCATTGATGGTGAAAGTATCCCTGATGGCGATAAATCCAAGAAGAGTTCAAAATCGGAATTTTCGTATCCTGTACCACATGCACAGCAACTTGTTTCTATTAGACCAACTGCTATCGAGGCTTTTATTGGGTAATCTAACATGCTTTGAATGTAGCACAAATACAGTTAAACCTTGGATATCGCATATATAAAATGTTATAATCTTCCATTGCATCTTCTTTAGGTATAAGTATGTATCCTTTGTTAAAGTAATTGCCATCAATAAACTTCAAGATGAGAAGGTGAAAAGTGATAACAAAGCAAAACAGATATCAGAAAAAGAGGTGTGCTACTTTGTGACATGTTTTAAAAGGAGAAGGATTTTTACATTTTATAGAACTCTCAAGTGTAAACGTCTCCAAATTTCTTATTTAGGAAGTTGAATTTTATTGTTTATTGAGTTTTTGGATAGCCTAGATCAACTTGTATTACAAAAATTATTCTCAAACCTTTAAGTTGATTTGCAAAAATTTATTGTAATGTTGAATCAACTAAATTATCTATGGGTAGATTAAACTTACTACATCTATCATGATGCTAAAGCCAGTTGCCATTTTTTTAAATTTTGGCTTGGCTTTGACTATCACCTCATTTGTTGTAAATTTTCAGAATGATGAAAAGAAGTCTTGTGATCCAAGTGATGAAGAGAAAGTGGAAGCTAATGCTTCCAATGCTAAGCCTGATGAGAAAATGGCCGGACAGAAAGAAGATGAGTTATCTGGTAAGTTATTCATCATGTGAATGGGGTTGGTAAAAAGGAAAGTGCATTCAAGACATAAAAATGTTTTAAATTTCTCTAAAATACCTTTTCACTGAATATTCGTGTCACCTGTCTCATGAATCCTTTTGGAATTGAAAAGCTGTAAAAATGATGATGATGTCTGAGTAAGAAAGGAAGGAACCTGTGTGTGATGATGGGTCATGTTTTAAAACATATTTTGCAGAGTCTCAATTAGCGTACATTACAAAATCCTGTGATATATGAAAAATTAAACAATTTCATGGTCCAACATCATAAGCAATTGTGATTATTGTGGATATGAACTTGTATGTATTTTGGTTCAAATTATAGATATTAGAGCTGTGGAGACTGCCGCCAAAGCCATTGGATCACTGAGTCATAGAGGTAAATCTTGTTTTTGTTTTGCTTTTTAAAGCTTACTTCATGTTAGTTAGAATATCTGCTAGTACTATTGTTAATCTGTAACCCAAACATACACCTGCAAACATACACCTGCAAACAAATAAGTAACTATCCATCTAAATATTTATTTGCGGGTTTGTTGGATTGTTTTAAAGAAGGGTGCGAAGATTATTTTTGCTTCAGTAACAGGAAAGAAAAGCTGCATGGTTAAAGACCTAATTTCATGGTTTCACTCAATGAATAACAAAAACAATTGTTTAACTTAATCAGATTTCGTGTCATTTTTGAGTGAAGCCATTAAAAAATAATTATTGTGATAACCACAATGACAACTAAATCTGGTTAAAAAAACCCTGAACTATATTTAGAGTTTGATATCCGCTTCAATCCTGATGCTTATGTCCCTGAAGTTACTTTAAGTAAATCTGAGGTGATTGTTTGTATTTGGCTTTTCACTTGAATCCTTTATTGTATTTCCTAACAATGTTTTTCTGGAATTCAATATGAAATATTCAATTTCATATCATTCCTATTTTTATATTTTTGAATCATCATAATTGATCATTATTTCTATTTCAGGAAGAGATTGATAAAGTAGAAAAAGCTCTCATTGAAGATTTGGCCATCTTTTTATCAGACACCATCATTCCCAAGATGGTAGATGATTTTGCTTGTTTTTCATCTTCACCGATTGACGGTATTGCTTTAACTGAGATCATGCATTCTCGTGGAATCAATATGAGATACCTTGGTAAAATTGCTTTGCTGTGTGAAAAGAAAAATTTAGCATACGTTTATGTAAGAAACTTTCTCTGCTTCAGTTCTGACACAAATTTGTTGTTTGGAGTAAATATTCCTGACTTGTTTGTTTGTTTGCTGTTACTTATATTCAGTGTTATTCTTCCCTAGAAAATTGTTGTGAAAGAAATGATTCTTCGAAGTGCAAAGAAACAATTCAAAGGATGTTTACAAAGTGGTATGTATCATTTCATCTGAGTAGATAATAACAAATTACGTTGAAGATTTTATAATTCTAGCAAGCTCCAGCAATTGTTGATTATTGGAATAAACAATTGGTTTCCATTCAAAACTATTTCGATTTTGAAGTTTATTTACTAATTTTGCTGTTGTTCTTAATAGCTAACCAAAGATGTTTATCAGCTGCAGTTAGCCATTTCTTGAATTGCTTCCTCGTAAGTTTCTTCATTTTTTTGCTTGTCTTTATACTTGTTCCTTCAATTTTGGTTTTGCAAACGATTTTAACAGAATGAATAATCTTTTTTTATTCAGAGTTCAGTTTCTTCTCCACAACCACATGTTCCAAGTGAAGAAGTAAGTTCACAGTCTAGCTTCAAATGTTCATACATCATTAATAGTTGACTGAAATTTTTTGTGTTGATCATTTTTTGACGATTTTTTGTTTTCATATTTTATTGACGATTTTTTGTTTTCGTATTTTAGTCAACTAAGAAAAAGAAGAATAAGAAAAAGACACAGAAGTTGCCTCATTTGCCCACTAATAGCAATGGTATAGCCTGTTATAATGTTGTTATTGATCAAGGCCTGTTATATGTCGTTATTGATCGACACTCTTCTGTGGGTTGTTGTTACTGACATTTTATAGCGATCAAAATTTCATTGACTTGCATGACTTGATTTTTGAATCAAACAGGATAAAAAACGATCAATATAGGGGGTAACAAAAGCTTCAGATGAATCATGCTGTGATAAAGACATTACAGGGTTGCCACATTTGCTGGAAAACCTGGAATATGATATCTTTTTTAGACTTAGCCTGCTGGAATTGCTGGCTTGAGTTTATATTGATAGTGGTTTTGAAGCCTGTGGTTCAAAATCACAATGTATGGGAGGTTTTATGAAAGTATTAGGCACACAGCTTTTAACGCCATTTTATGTATACTCCTTTGATGGTTGTTGTTCGGTTTAAATTTAGTCGCTTGGATGTCATTGTCACCTGCGCTGTTATGGATGTCTCTGGTTACTCATGTGCAGAAGCACTTTGGTTATGAAATGAAAAGGTATGCTATATTTTGTGATGTATTTTCTTTTTACGGATCCGGAGCCTCGTATTCACTAGGCAAAACACAGTGTTTAAACGGAAATTGGGAACAGTGTTTAAAGGAAGTTGGGGTGGAGCAAGCATTTTTAAATTCGATTCGAAATTCAGGAAATCTTTTTCTTACTACTGAAGGATTTTAATTTCAGAATTATTCTGCTTCAATGTTTGGATCGTAATGGTTCATTTGTTTTGTTATAGCATGTATCATAATTCATTCTTGTGTTAAAGAGAAATTATAACTATTATGATCATGTGATGTGAACAACAAAAAAAATCAAAATAATTTTTTTTCGACTTTCTTGACGTGGATTTTCATCACGGATCTGCAAAGAAATAATTTTTTATTGGAGCTGTTTGATCAAAGAAACATCCTGTGAATGTGACAAATTTTTATTTTATGGTTTTTTATTTGTTTTACGAACAGATGGATAATATTCTTCACAAAAATGTATAACACAGTTCATTTCATCCATCAATATCTTCCTAATCAACAGTTTCTGTAGAATAAAACAAATTGAGTATGATTCTTTGATAAAATATCAAAGCTATATTATTTTCCAGTGAAGAAATGGTTTTTCGTATAAAAAAAATTACTCACAAATTTGGACGCTTAGAGATTTCCAATTCAAAAACATTTTTTCTCTCCATTGTAAGTCAGAAGAATTACCGCTGACAATATCGTGGATTTTACCGTCACAAGGGTCTTTAAACCATGTGTCTATCATATTGTGTTAAAAAAACGTAAATAGATGAACAAATAAAAAAAATATTCCAAACCAATGCACCATAATACCTAATATTTGTTTACTAAAATCAGGGTTTTTTTACTAAGTGTTTTTGCTAAATAAGATTTGTTCTTATCTGGTGATACGCATACACCTACCAAGCCTTTGTTTGTTTTGTTGCTAAAACCTAGTTCAATTTCTACTTTCAGCACCAACATTGACCAATTTGTTGAACAATTTGAAATCCAGAAACTGAGTTTATTAAGAGAGTTTTGTAAGAAAACAGGTGTTCAAATATTGCTACGAGAATTTGATTTTGATAACAAAAAATACTCAACATTTTCTGAAGATGACATTATCAATATATTCCCTGTGGTGAAGTGTATAACTCCAAAAGCCACCGATGCCACCATGATATTTGAAGCAGCTCAAAGTAGACTACAAGCAGGTGAGCTGGTGAAATCCTTAACGAAACCCTCGTTACTTTGTTGATTAGTAATGTAATGTTTTCCCTACATGCTTCATCTGACAAGTTCTCCTCTGTTAAACTCTAGTGAAAAGTCTTATATCTAAATGTTTGAAAAATCGAGGTATAAACTCGCTTACCCAGTAAAATTTAGACCAATCTAACGAAAACTAAAGTTATGAGCTGTCTGATGAACACAATATTTATGTTGAATTTATTTATTTATTTATTACTTATTTATTTATTACTTATTTAGGATTTTTTGGCGAAGCACACGAGCTTATGATTGAAGCTTTGAACTTGTTTAATCAAGTTTATGGGCCACTTCATCAAGACATAGTCATTTGTTATCGATCGATAGCAAGAATACATTATCTGGCTGATGACGCCGCCCAAGCTGTGGCGTTTCAAAAGAAAGCTGTCATTGTGGCGGAACGAATATTTGGTATTGATCATCCGGAAACATTAGTTTCATATGTGAGTGTATACTATATCATGTTTTCTTTCTGTTTTCTTTGAAAGAATTTCCCTGGTTGAACTTCACATGCATATTTTTGAAAGAATTTCCCTGGTTGAACTTCACATGCATATTTTTGAAAGAATTTCCCTGGTTGAACTTCACATGCATATTTTTGAAAGAATTTCCCTGGTTGAACTTCACATGCATATTTTCCTCTCACCATCATCATATCTCAAGACTTAATATTCTAATTGTATACTGTTTGTTGTCATTTTGACTTGTTTATTCAATCAGGTTCATCTGGCATTATACTGCTATCATGCTGGTTTAGCGAGTGCTTCGTTGAGATTAATGTATCGTGCACGCTATCTTGCTTTACTGGCATATGGTGAAGATCATCCAGATATGGCTACATTCGATGTAAGTAATTCATTATGTTATGATACAGTCTCTTGAAAGTCTCCCTCTAATAATCAGCAGTTGTATTATAGTTTTGAAGTTCTCTTAAACATAGTGAAATCAAACTGTTGATTCTTAACCAGGGTTTACATTAATCGACTAATCTAACCGATTTTGATTTCTACGACAAATCGAATTCTGAAAACAAAGAAAAATCGATCGAATTCTCTACTAATATCGTTGATTGGACCAGCTTTAATACCGTTAATAGCGTTTTCTATCACGTGTTTTAGACAAACATCGGCTTAATGTTGCACAATCAACGTGAATTCAACAAAGCGTGTAAGTTCCTCGAACATTCGTGCGAATTACAATCGAAATTTCACGGCGAACGCAGCTTACATACAGCCACTAGTCATCATTTAGTTGCTCGTGTGCTTTCTTCACTCGGTGATTATAAACGAGCCTTGAACAGTGAAAAAACAACGTACGCTATCTATCAGAAACACGTAAGTGCTTATAATGGTTTCTCCTTCTATTTCTTCAATAAATGTTTAGGTGTGAACACTCAAGATTAGTTTTGCAAATATTTAGTCTGTCCATTCCCTTTGCCTAATAATTGTTCACACATCATAATTTCGCTAGCCTCGGAATATGTTCTTACAGTAGACTCGCTGTAATTCAAACATTCCAGGGTTTCAATTTATGGTGTACTTAAATTATCGAGGTTCAATTATGTAGAAAATGACAGAACTACAGACGCTTGACTGTATTTACCTTACACTTTTTGTGAATAATTGAGGCTGAACTCACCAAAGTTTGATGTATTTCCATTCAAGGAGCGCGAAGTTCAAAATATTGCCAACACAAACAAATATTGCTCCATTATGGCAGCAATTTCTATAAACTTCTAAACTGAAGATTGGTTATATAATTTTGAGCGCAAAAAGAAAGTTGAGCGTTGATTTTTATGTTGGAATGTTTTGATTTAGTACGCATAGACATGACATCACTTGACGTTGCATTTCCCGACCGCTCGCACAAATTTGTTGTTTTTGCAGAATATGCTGAGATGTGTATAATTATGTAAAGCTAACAAGATGCTATATCTTTGAACGTTTAGGTTGAAATTGTCTCAGGACATCTTGTTCGCATAACTATTTGACATCTGCCTTCCTTTTATTATTGGTTCGGTTTTCTTTTCTGATTTAGTTTGGTGTTAACGATGCACGAACGAAAGAGAGTTCTGATGCATTGAATACAATATTAAATCAAGCTGTCATGTTGCAAAAAACGGTAAGTGTGAAGATAAGTAAAAGTTCTTCTATTTTTCAAAACATGTGTAAAACTAAAGTTTTGTATATACTGGATGTGAGGAATGGAGATATTAGATAAATTTATAAATATTAAAACGAGTTTCTTGTATTCAAACACATTTTACAATACGCCCACGCCCACCAGTTGTGTAACATTGATTGATTCAGCGAAGCCCTATGGTTGGTAACTTTATATTTCATTGGTAAATATTTCTAAGACCTTTCCAACTTAATTATTTTGTATATACAGTATCGTTTATATGTATGTATATGTATTTTTTAATCAACTATAGATGACTTTTTTCGTATAAACTTTTCATATTCTCACTCACGACTTTTTCACACTCCAAGTCCTTGTTTTTTACTTCCTCTCCAAACTAATTCAATATTCATCCATCTCCACCCAATGGCGTAATATTCATCCATCTCCACCCAATGGCGTAATTATTGGGTTAATAGTTCCAGCTAACATTCACTTTTCAGTTTTTTATACATGCGCCCAAACATGTTTTTGCTCTGAAAGAACAGTTTCACTTTTGTAATGCTTTTTTTTATCTTTGTGTCTTTAAGTTGAAAGACATCGCGGAGAAAGGTCGAGTGAATCCATCCAAAGTGCCGAAACTACAAGATGATAAGTTTGATAAAAAGATATTAACATTAGTTAACAAGATAGAAGAAATTGATGACTTGGCGCCGCCTGTCAAAATCTCTTCTAAAGCCGCAGAACCTCCATTGGACTAGCGATGAGCATCAATTGAATAAAATTAGGTGAGTACTTCACACATCTTTAATCTTTTTTAAATACAATTTTGTTGCCAATGTAACTTAGGCTTTGGAAGATGATTGTTTGATTTGGCTTTTTGTTTGCTGCTTTTGATGAAATTTATGTTGTGACGTAATATATTCCAATCTTAAGTGACGTCAAGTACGTCTGCTGCTTCCGATTTGCGCCATTTGCTTCTTGTTTACCTTGGAAACGAGGCAATGGCTGTTGCAGCTGTTTTTATGAAAGGTGTATGGGATGGATACCATCTTCTGATTTTAAAGATGGATAGTGTTTTTTCTTTAGAGATATCAATCAAATTAAATGAATGACGTCATGAATTCCCCTTCATCTATGAGACTATATATACATTTTCACTGGTTGTGTCGTATCGTGTTTTATATATTCGCCATCAAATGTCGTGTATGTACCGCAGGATTCGTCATCAAGTGATGTGTATAAACCACGGGTTTCTTATAACTTTACTGTTTGGTGGAATCTATTTTTTTTCTTATTTGAACTAAAATCTGTGTGCTTTCTCGTGTCCTCCATTCGTTCGTTCATCCATTCGTCCAGAACTGTTTAAAGGTTCATGCATCCTGTGTACAAGAGGAACAGGACAGAAGAACATGCAGAATTGTGATTGGTCCATCTTTTCGTTTCCTTTCCTTTTCTTTTTCTTTGCACTGTTCAATTTAATGAACCAATCAGAAAGAAGTTCCCGTTCCTCTGGTACGAAGTTGCCCCTTATTCTTTGTGTTCTTTGGAACGATGGCCATGTTTGCTCTTTCTTTCGTAAATATTAATTCACGTGAACCGAAAAAATCTTCATACACCACAAGAAATTTCGGATGAAAATATTATGTCGGGTGTATTAATTTTATACTGAAAAGTTTATGAAAAATATATATAAAAACAAAGATGAGTGCCTTTTTTTATCTGTTATAAACTAGCTTGAGTTCCAGTTCTGTTCTTGACAGTATTGGAACACAGGCTAAATATGAATTTATATTTTTTTGTTATTTTGGAGAATTTTCTGTTACAAATATATATTCCAAACTTCCAATCATTTTTCATTATTTCTGCTTATCATGCAGTTTATCTACCGATTTCTGACTAAGTGCGCATAAGGGTCAGGCTATGGCTCGTCCTTTCAGACGCTTTTAAAAAGCTTTTAACCGAGAAGTTAAGCTGGTTAGAAGTCAGTAGATGTATACACTCTGAAACACAATATGAAGGTGTCTCATTGCAAGCAATGGAGGTGTATTAAGTAAAACTATGTTAGTAAGACCATGAAGGCGTGTTAGTACGTGTTTTCCCACACACCTGTCACTTTCTTTCTAAACTTTTAGACGAGAATAGATCAGAGGCGGATCTAGAACCCAGACGCAATTTATGGAGGAAAGCACGCTCGTTAAGCGTATAAAAGAAAAACGTGCAAATTACCTAATCAACACTTATGTTTTTACAGAAAATTTAAGACTCTGTACTCCTCCACTTTCTTTGAATAACCCTAGATCCGCCGCTGGAGACAAACAAAACAAAATAATGAATAAACATTCTATAAAAATGGACCGTCCTGTTTACAAGCAGTTCAAAATAATCTCATGGCATTATAAACCTTGAAACCGTCCAAAATAAACTGATCTCAAAGTCATAGAATAACGGAATATTAGCTGTGCCAGTAGATTTTAGAAAATAGCTATGAAGAAGCAGGAGATTATGGCAAAATTAAATCTGTACCACTTGTTTGCAATGGCAATGATCATTATATAGTACATACAGCTATTTAAAAATGCTGAATTCTGGTGCATCATCCTGGCTTGCCTGTTTTTTTTAACCAACCCAAAATACCGATCTTAATTTTGAAGACTTCACGGTCAAGTCTTCACAAGCAAACACATCTTACACGCCGTTCCTTGTTACTTCAAATCATGAAAATAAACGGAGTTGGGCTATCGTAAAAAGGACCAATACACCTTTCCCGAATTCATGTTTATATGGCGCAACCATGACTCAGTTGTCATTGGACCTCGTTTTGATGAGTTATTTTGCTTCACAGGAATTATATCAAGTTATATAATCATTAGCAAATCGCAGTGGAATAATTTTTGTTCATTTTCAACACAGAAGCGGGACGTATAAGGTTTATACCTACGATTAAGTGTCCCATGTCCATTTCATTGAATTTTGAAAACAATGGAATAATGTGTTGAGATTGAGAAGAATGGATGGAGAACAACAGACTAGTCTTGAGAAGAATGGATGGAGAACAACAGACTAGTTTTGAGAACGGTCTCAAAAAAGAACAAATTATTTTGTTCTACTGGAGACCAGCTTTGTGTTGTTGATATATTTTTTTTTTAATTACAAATTTATAAAGCTTCAAATCCATTTTGAATTGCATGTGACCTAAGCGTCCAACCGTAAGCGTCAACAATAGCTTAAGGTGGTAACCTCTCTAAAATGTCAAAAAAATGAGGTGTTAGCTTTTACATTTAAAAGACATTCCAAAGTTTTGAGAAAGTTTTCCAGATGATTTTTTTTGTCTTGCTAGCCTTCTGTTCGCCACAAAAAGCAAGCGAGCATAAATATAACCAGGCTTTCTATTTTACGCGTTGATTGACGCCCTTTTGAGTGCAATACGTTGCACTAAATCGTTTTTATTCGTTTCAAAAGTCGTAGATGGGCTCGAAATTTCTGTTATTTTTTTTAAACGTGAAATTCTGAGAAGTTGTATTTCTGAATCCCTGGGAAAGATATCTCAAGTATGGGAAAGATATCTCAAGTATTGAAGGGATTGATTTGCTACTTTGGCAGAAATGTTCTTTCCAGTTGCCGCTATTCAATGAGCGGAACGATTTTGTTAGCCTTGATTATCCAGGCGCACAGTGGGTCGTCGAATCTGCCCAAAATTGACCAATTTCATCAAATTCTAAATTTAATAGTCCTTATTTTCTTAAAATAAATATTTGGGCAATTTTTCATCAAGTGTGGTCACAATTTGTTACGTCGTACCAATGAAATAAAAAAATAATAATGCATTTATGGCCATTTTAAAGTTTTGAGGGGGTTAACACTCTAAGTTACACTCCAGTTATTCGACCTAATTAGTCCAGCTTGGTCCAGTGAGAGTTTGGATAGCTGTATGATTAAAAAAAAAGTGGGGAAAGATTTATTTGAAATATAACTTTCTTCGTATATAGACCTTTTTTCGCGGAAATTTGATTTCGCGATAACGAGACAAATTCGGGATATTTCCTAACCGTAAGGTCAATTAGACTTGCCGTATAAATCGGAATCACTTCTATTTATTTCCAAATATTCAGTAAAATTATCGGAGTGTTTCCACCAATAAGGTTATTTTATTTAGGCGGGAAAAATCAAGTACTAAAAACAATTGTTAGAGAAGACGAGGAGTTGTTGATGAAATATTTTGTGTTTAAGGGGTGATCACATGAGAAAATTCAGCCCGGTCAAGCGGGCTAGCCCGCTAAACCGAGATCTCGCTATCATTAAATAACTCTTATAAATTTAGATGTGTGGTCACATGAGAAACGAGCCAGCTCGCTTTGCCGAGATCTCGCCTTGTCTAACCGAGATCTCGGCAAAGCGGGCTGAAATGTTCTCATGTGATTGCTCAACCGGGCCAGCCCGTTTAACTGGTGATTGTCTTTTTATTATTCGAATGGAAAATAACAATGGAAAATTAAACTTCCATCATGTGACATTAACCAGCCCGGTTAGCCGTGCTGAAATTTTCTCATGTGATGGGTTGAAAAAATTCAGCCCGTCTAACAGAGCTAGCCCACCTAACCGGGCTGGCTCGCCTAATGTGATCAGCCCCTAAGAAGTCCTAAGACCAAATTGTTCAAACACAGATTTTGGTTCGAACCCTTAAGATGAAACGACTAGCAACGTAAAAAAAAAAATTCGATGCGGGAAATGTAAGGAGAATTATTACTCCTTCAAATATATTTTCGAGAATTTTTAACGCTGATAATTCATTCTCTTGAATGTTTAACATATTTTAAATTAGTCGCCCTTGAAAAACAACAACAACAACAACAATATCTTTCTTCATCAGTGGGATATCTTCAGAACATAAATCGAATGTTCCTTTGATTACCGAAATCTCAGGGAGAATTTTTTTGTTAACACCACAGAGAATGTTAAAATTTGGATGAGAATTTCTAATACCTACTGGTGTAAACCAAGTTTAACACGACACGCCTTGTGACGTGCTTTTAATAGAAGATACACAATTCATGTTCCAAGTGAAATAATGATACCCATAAAACAGTTAAGACATAGCAACACGTGATACCTCATAATATTACATCATCATAATGAAAAGAATAAAAAAAAAGTAAAACGAAAAACCTAAGAAGTGAGACATCAATCGAGACAATTACTTTATGACAACAACTTCACTCACCTTCGATCGAGTTAAAAACAAAGTCCTTTGAAAAATTATTTCGAGTAAACAATGCATTGTCTGTAAAATGGACTTTGATATGTTTAACTCTGGGGTCTAAGAAAGTTATCAGAACATTGGAGTCCTCACGTTGATATGAGAAACGATGTGTAAAAATGGGATAACCAAGCCAAAGTGTAGACTTGACATAAATAAACTTGTTTATCGATAAATATAAAAAAATAAATTAACATATAGAGATTTCAACCCAAATATGTTTCTGATGGAATTTTGAAAATTTTGAAAGTGACGAATAATTTTTGCAGGTGATTTTCAGAATTTTCTCCTGATTTCTTTTTACCAGTTTCAAAAACTTTCCGTAGCGGAAATCTGGCTTTATATAAGAGAAAATATGGGGGGCCCCCCAGGAACTGATGCAAATGCAACGGCAGCGAGGACGGCGACGTCAGAATGATCACCGAATATTCAAAAATTAGTGAATCACAAAGCAATCGAAATTTAAAGAACTTATCTGTAATAACAAAACGATGAACAAAGAAAGAAAGAAATGTTTACTAAGTCTTCAAAACATAACTTTTCACGTTGCCTACAGAACGTGAAATTCTTATAAAATCTAATTTATTAAGAAAATGTCACTCCTCGTTGTCGTCATAGCTACGTAAGCTCCCTATTAATTGTAATGTGGCAGTGTGTTGTCTAACAGGACGCGATCATAAAACATTTTGGTTGAAAGTCTCTTATTTTTGTTTGAAAGAACGAGGCATATGTTAACAATATTCTTGTTAACCCAGACGAAAATAACAAAGTTTTGACCGCAATCTAATGATGATCGCATGTTGTTACACAAACCTATAGTATAGTATAGTATATATACCTATAGTATAGTGAGGTAGTGTTCTCACTTCCCATATTGAAATATTACGAAAAAATACTTTAGAGGTTGGATCGAACAGTGAAGAAGTCGTGACCACTTCTCTTTATGACATCATTTGTAAGCAAAAACAACAAACAAAAATAAACAAAAACAAAAGGCGTTGAACAAAATAAATTTACGAGAGTGAATAACCAAATATACAGAGGACCAAATTGACAATAACCCACACATCACTATTATTAAGGTTTGCGTAAACCAAGAGCTTGTTGCTAAGTTGGCAAGCCAAATATTCAAAGCCTAGAAGCAAAGAGGTTGAAATGGAACTGTATTTTCACTGAGTAATATAAAGCACTCGTGCTTTTACTCACGAAAAAACAACAATATATATGATCTTGCCAAATGAGCTCCAGCTTACGCAATAATTCAAATTTACATTGTTTTACAAAACTATATAATCTCATCTTATTGTTTTTTATATCATAATTATATACATAATTCATTTTAATTAAGTTGTTTGGCTTGTGTGAACAGCCTTTAACAAAAAGTAATACATTTAATACAATTTTCATTCATTTGAACAATATACTAGTAGGAACCAGCCCTTACAAAATGAAGCAGAACAACCTGTCCTGTCCAATTCGACCTGTAATGTTTAGCCTGTAATATATACAGACGACTTTTTACCAATTCATGTTATGAGAATGCTGTTAACGCAATCATAAGAACTGGCTTTTTATCTTTATTTGGTATATCATCTGAAATTCTGTTTAAAAAGCATTGTTTTGGTTATCCGCAAATTTGGGAAAGAAACGTTTCACGCCCTGCCAGGACAGTGGAGAAAGATGCATGTAACAGAGAGTTGCGAAAATCATGGAAAAAATCCACGAAACCAGTTCAAGACGAAACCATTACAAGTCATTTAAACAGAATTTCAGGAAAGTCTTTTCAAGCTTGAATTGTCCCCCTTAATAAAGGTGGAATTCAAACTATCAAGAACAGCCTGTAATGCAAATATTTGAAAGACTACCCCCGTCTCCGAAAAAATATTTACACCAAGCGAAAAGAAAAGTATTTATTCTTAAAAATTTCTTTTAATTTTTTTTATAGACTTGTCCTTAATCTTCAACCAATAAAATGCCGTACTTAAGAAGCATTTTGGTCCGTGAAATGACGTCATTATATGACGTCATCGTATAGGTTTCAAAACTTCAGTGAACAGAAACCACGCTACTTTCATTGCGTCAACCCAGCATCTTTGACGTCACCATACACACAGCGACCAATGACGACGTCAGCATCGCCAGGATGCATGATGTCTTGTAGTTTACGAACGATGTTACGAGCTAGGTTCAATGTCGCTTTCACGTCATGTTGTTCAGCCATTTCTATAAGTACCAATACAGCTGTGCTTATTCACAAGTCTGTGGAGGAAACGAAATGCCCAGTAGAGCATTTTTCAACATCACAACTAATAGAATATGTTCATCAAAAGTACTGACCATTAAAAAATTTGATGATGTCTGTAAAATCCATTTGATTGTCAATGATGATATCCCTAAAAAAATAGAAACAAAACATTACAAAATAAAACAAACAGAAAAACATCCACCATTTTGATTTCAAGTTTCAAAACAAATTCGATGACGTCATTATAATGGTTACATCATCATTACGACATTACCTGTACAATTCGATGATAGCAAGAGCAACAAACAAATTAAAATTTTCAGATGAAACCGTTTTTGCAGCCCAAATCGTCTCCCACACCAGAAATACCTCTTCATACTTCAATTCTACATGAAAACAAAATCCGAAAAGTTGCAGGCAATTAAATAAAATATTTCTCCATAAAACATAAAATGTTGTTCATCATCTGTTTTTATTTTATTATTATTATTATTATTATTATTATTATTATTATTATTATTATTATTATTATTATTATTATTATTATTAATGTTTATGTTCTGATAGAACTGTTATCAATGAGGGTCCTGAGAAGGAGGTCCTAGAGCATTTAAAGCCCCCATTTGGGCTACGGAAGCCGCAAGTATGCTTCAACCGCTCAACCAGACAACCCCCTTAGATATCAATCCCGCTCTCAAGCTGAATGCTAAGCTGAGTGGATTGATTCACACTGTTATAGTCGCTGGCATGATTCGGCCAGGATTTGAACCCTGACCTCCCGGACTGGAAGTGAGCACTCTACCACACGGCCAACAGTCGTTGGCTAACAACATAAAAACAACTAACCTCGTTTGAGATCCAGCAGAAACCACCGATAACAGAAGTAAAATATCGTACTATCCCCATCAACTTCTAGGATTTCGTGTAACTGGGGATCGAGAATCTGTCAAAACATGATAACAACCGTGTTTAGATTTTCTCACAAACAATAGGTTTACCCTAACAACATCACTAGTATGCAGTCAAAACTTGTTAATTCTGTCTGGGTTAACGAGTAATACCCCGTTCTTTCAAACGAAAATAGGAGACTTCAACCGAAAAGTATTTGATCGCACCTTGGTAAGATAATTTCAAAGTTGCTTTTTTGTGTGCGTGTTTTTCAGTTGACGGGACAAAATTATTAAGAATTATTTGAACACAATATCGGGTAGGTTGGTAGGTCGGGCGAATTTCAAAAGTACTGGGACGCATAGAGACTTACCTGAATGAGAGAACCGATATTAGATAAGTGCAAATCCATCGCCGAACCATGAGGAAAATTATTCGTCATCCGGTTCATCAGTTTGACAAAACACGAGAAAACTTTCGCTTCTAAGAAACAAGAAAACAAAAAGAAATAACAAACTAACAAACCAAACAAACTAAAAGAGGGAGTGCACGTGGATGGGTGATGGAGAGACAGACATGTTTTCAATGTTGAACAACTTCCGTTCTATGGCCATCATATATATGGCCTTAATCTGGCAGCCGATTCCAAACAAAAACAAACGCATGTAGAAAAATAAATAAAGTAAAGTGTGCCAGGGCTTTACCGTCATCAATAATAACAAGAAACGGTGCACAAAGGTCACACATTCCCTGGATATAGCCAATATTCAACCGTTCCCACACGTAACTAAAATAAAATGAAAAAAATATAAACAAGTAGTCTTGTATTAAAAGAGTGTGACCAAGGAAGTGCGATTGTCCGTACCACATTATGACATTTCGAAGTTTGTTCAAATTTTTCTCGGATTCGAAATACGGATGGTTTCGATCGCATCTGAGGACATCTTTGTCAATACGATGAATGTTGAGCGCGAAATCTTTCATTAAATCTTCCTGCAGAATAATCAAAATGGCGATATACGTTTAGGCTCGCGAGGAAAGGAAAAGGTCATTTGGACTGTGGAAGGGTTAATAATGAAAGCAACTTACCGAATAACAGCTACCAATAGACGACATGGAGAATCTTTTCTGCAACGGCGTCCCTTCTCCGTTTATCACAACAAAATCACCGTCATTATTTCTCGATTCGACCTTGCTATCATAAACTACAGCCGACGGACTTAAGCTCACTTTAAACTGAGACACTTGTTCATCATAATGTTCGGACACCATTCTCTCCTGTGTGCATGAAAAACATTCTACACTTTCCATACTATCTTCTCTCAGTTTGCCTTCTATAACACTCTGCCGACTTTCAATGATTTTTTTACCGCATCGTTTGCATTCCAGCTCCAAGTCAAAGCTTTCGTCAGGGCTTCGTATAAATTCCTGACTCAGTGCGTCAAACGTTCTACCGATTGTTTCAGTGTCCGATTTGGCACGCTGAGCTTTTTTATTGCTTTTCATTAATTTTTCCCAGGCGGAAGCACCGCGTGCAGACGCAACTTCCACCATGTCACGGAGACTGTCTTTCGTTTCGAGTAGACTCTTTATAAGTGAGAATTCTTTTGGCTTTTGACCGCTGTCCGTACTATCAAATGAACTACCGCTGACAAGTGTATCTGACGTGTTCGAAGTCAGACTTAAATCTGCTGAAATGTTATCATTTAATGCTTCGTTACTATTTTGTATTGAAGGTGTCTCTCCATTTTTGCAGGAATCAGGCTGATAAAATGTTTCACCATTTGCAAAGCCGTTTAAAGCGAGAAGATCTCTTTCTTTTTCTTGTAAAACTTTCTCGACAGCTTTACATTCTTCCAACACCTGATAATAACTCTGTTCGATTCGATCATCACTTTCTGGTAACTGGTGTGGGTACGAATTAAACGAATAATTATCGAGCAAACAAGGCCACACCTGAGAAAGAAACCAAACTTATTAAGCGGTTAGCTGGTCAATAATAACCTTATACTAACTGGTTCTGAGGGCATTACCGGAGGATATTGACTGACGTCATAGTAAAGTCCGAGCTTGCGAGGGCAGTACGTGACGGTTATTACCCGTGTTATTACCCGTGTGTTTCTTCAAAATAATACTTCGCTTCGTACACAAAAACAAATTGTAAACAAACTTTTCTTTCTCATTTTTGTGTGACATTCGATTTGTTATTAAAAATAGAAAAAATGCAATGCAATGAGTTCTTTAACTGTTTCAGTTATTATTATTTATCCCTATAATTTCTTTTCTATCTATCTATGTTTTTTCTCTGTTGCTGAATGAATTAAATGAGTGATAACCAATAAAGTTGAAGAATAAGCGAAGACGTGTTTTATAATATATAAAATAAGGGAAAATATTGACCGACGTTGTGACGTCATGGACCGAGCGTAGTAAAGTCCATATGAATGATCGAGGTCAATATTTTCCCAAGTATTGACGGGCTAATAAGTTTAATACGCCATTTAGTGCCTGATAACAAAATTAAGAGAAGAATTATAGCCCTGCTAAAACTTTTTTGTTCTAATATTTAAAAGAATAACATATTCTCCTTCTGTTTTCTTTATTTTCTGTGCTTGCAATGTAGAGTCTTCCTCATCATTTTATTTCTTTGTTTGCATTTTTTATGAAGCTGGTCACTTGCTTATATTTTTCTTCTATTTCTGCTATGGAGTTTTCTCAACTATCTGTACTAGCCATATGGTTTAAAAATTGTGTTATGTAATCAATGATAAGGGAAAATGTTGACCGGCCACGTGACGTCAATTCACCAATCATAATGATCTATAGCGAGAAGACTCTACACTGTCAGGTGCTAAATTAACTTCGTATCACAAAAAACAGAGACCTTCATCTTTTACCAGGTTGTGATTTCAAACAGAATTAATTTAAGAGCACCATATTTTCTCCCTCATCAATAGACAAACATCTAACTTGACGTGACGTGTAATAAGCATCTCCATCATAGCCAGCTTACCTCATGTCTTATTGAGTGTTCAACTCCACCATAATATACATATTGCTTCATCTCTTCCACGTGATCTCTCTACAATTAGATGAAGAGAACAAAACCCGTACTTGTTTCAATCTATAAGAACACCTAGTCGTGAAATAGTCACATGCATTACAGAGATTAGGACAAATTTAACATCATAAAAGCCTGCCTCCACTTAGCAATTTTCGTTTGCGAGGACAAACCAAACCTACATACATACGTGCACGAACAGACAGTTATTGGAGATTGTAATTGGCTCAGAATGTTCAGATTACGTCATTTATGCTTACTAACGTTGGGCTGTTGCTTGGTAACAGGCGTTTGTTTTACTAATCACGAATCAAATGCGTTTGCAGCAAGCATACTTGAAGCATGTGTACAGAAACTGCTAAATGTAGTTCGGACATAATAGAAATCTCCCAATGACGCCATTTTGCAGAAACATGGATAGATGAAGACTGAGACTTGTTTGGAAAATCCCGACGAAAACATTGGTAAAATTTGAGTAGCAGATCTTACGATGCCATTTTGTTTAATCCTTTCCCACACTTCCCTTGTAAGTCCCTTTTCAACATCAACAGGTAATAAATCGTCATTTGACCACGGAAGTACCAATGTAGCTAGGTGTGTGCGGACAGTTTTCAAATGGCGATAACTTGATATCCCTGAAGTTTAAATAACATTAAGCTCTATTCTAACTTGTTCAATGGTGAAAGAAAAGATATTATCAATAGCCGTATTTCTTCGAAAAGTCCTCGTTTCAGAATTTGAAAAAAAAATAATAAAAAAATAAAAAAAAAAAACAGACAAAAACAACCACTTTAAATTAATAATTTCCATTTCTGTAACGCTCTAATTTTCAACAGAGACAGCGAAGAAAAAGGAAAACTAAACAGTGCGTGGAAATCGTCAAATATATCACCTCCTTTTTCATTGAGATGGATTGCGACTATAATCGCAGCTTCATATATAAGTTAAAGTTCGATCAGAAAGTTTTTGGTTTTGTTTTTGTTGTTGTTTTTGTTGTTGTTTTTGTTGTTGAAGTACTCTTCTCTGAAGTACTCAGTAAGAGCAATAGTAATCTGATCGTCGACGCACGAAATTCATAAAAAAAGAACTGAAAGAGGGGTCACGGTAATGAGAAGAGAGAGGTGACATTATATCGATAAAAACTTATACACCAACTCACACACACATCACCAGAATAAAAACAGTAATCTTACATCCATTGAAAGCTCTTGTCAGTATTTGATGTTTCATTTTTTCGCAAGCTAAATCTAGTGCTACTCTGAAAAAAATAAATGTATTGATTTTATATAATCAGGAGTAGGAATTCTTTTGAAATGTATGTTATAAATGTGTCAATTACATCACGAAGAACCAGTAAACGTAAGCAAACGTAAGTAAGCGACCCGGAGACTTAAGTCCTTGAGTTTCCATCCGTATCGGTTGGTTCCCCTGCCCGCCGACTTGCAACTAGGAAGTTGACTTACCACCATTCGTTAGTGGTACGTATAGCATTGCTCTAACTTGCACGAAGGTCAGCGTGCAGTCAGTCGATGGCTCCAAATGGACTGAAACGCTTCTTTTAAAATGCATCGGAGCGATGCATAAAATTGCAGCAAGACTGAGACTCGATCACGGACCACACTGCAGTCGCACTCTAAGGTACTATCCACACTACACCACCGCTGCAGACGTTACAGTGAAACCTCTCTCTATAGTGGACACTGCATATAACGGAAAACTCATTGTAGCGAACATTTTCCGATGGTGTCGGCAACAGAGAGGCTTGACTGTAAGACTGTGTTTATCTGTCTTGAGACCATCAAACTTCCTGGTGAAAAGTCTTATAAAAGCTTTTGAAAAAGCAAGGCATAACCTGATGGCTCACTGAACCAAAAAAATTCAATCAAATCCACTAACAAATCTATTACCTTGATGATACAGATTTACTACGATTAAGCCATCCAGCATGCATCTTCGATGAGAACGGTTTCTTCTTGTTCTTCCAGAAAGAGTCAATTTGCAGACTGTTCCCAGTAAACAACAATTTCTTTAGTTCAACTTTGTCTAAACAAAACTACAAAATATCAACCTAGGCTAATGAAAAACGTGGTGGTTTAAAGAAAAACTAGAATCAATAAAATCTTCAAAAAAATCAAAAAAAAACCTTCTTACCATTTAATAGTAATGACATATTTTAAGGACATATAAACACGAAGTATTCTTCGTATGGTTATCAAAAGAGTGACACGACCCTTAACTTAAACGTCTATTGAGGTCGTTATTAAATATTTAAAATTGACCTCATTACGCATGACTCTTTAGTTAATAACATTTTACAATTCCATCTGATTTTCTATTATTATTTTTCCTGTTCGTTCAACAACTAATTAATTAATCAATTAACTGACCACAAAAACCGTTTCTCAATCAAGTTCATCAAGAAAGTATCTTTAAAACGAATGATGTTTTCCTGCTATGAACATCTATTTGTGAATTAGAAATTATAATCTCCCGTCCAAGAAAAAGAAATAATTTTTTTGTTGTGTTTCAACATGTCTATTGAATCAATCGAGCATTAGTTGAATATTTTCGAAGCTGTCGTTAGCCAAGCAAAACAACTGAATAGACAATAACATTTCTCAAAATGGTTCAACATTACAACATACAATATTTATAACCTATCAACACAAGGCTCCTTCGAATAACTAAGAAATTAGGTTTTATTAGCCCTTTTTACGCCGGGCACTTTTTACGTAGATCTTATTGGCGTTATTTTTGAAAAGTCCACGGTCAAACTCTCACAAACAAACATTTAACGGCCCTTTTAACGCCAAAATTAACGCCATTTAGGGCCAGTAAGGTATTCAACGTGTGCGTTTACCAAATGAAACGTGAATTTCAAGCCAGCTCAAAGGTAGATACACTTTTTTTTTTTATAAAGAAACATCTTTATAAGAACAACCTGGCTGGAATTTTACCAAAATTAAAAACAATCTAAGAATAATCTGAAGCTGAACTTTTTCAGAAGGTCCTCAAGAACAATTCCAGGCTGAATACTTAGTATGTAATAACGACAAACTGTGCCTTCAATGAACAATCAATATCAGAAAGCTTGGTCAAGAAGAACTATCAAGTCTAAAAACGAATACAAATTTTTCTATTCGAAAAAAGGCTTAACTCTAGAATTAAATACATTAAAAAAGAACAAATTGAGGCTGAAATTTTCAAAAAAAATAAGAACCACCAGGTTGAATAAAAAATTAATAGTTCTTTAAAAAGAAGTGTATTCACTGGAGGATGCCAAAAGTGTAGAAGTTCTTAAATTCTTCTGTCACATAGAAGATTAAACATCGATGTAGTTGACGTGTGTGAACTTTTGAAGATTTGAAAATTAAGTTGACCATGTCAACTCTTAAGTTAGTGGTTAGGTTACTTCTATCTTTGCAAAAAAAATAACTTATAAATCATTCGATTCAATCATTCACCCACTGAAGACATACGGATTGTAATCCAATTGCAAACACCTGGTAGGGCAAAATGTTCAAAAAGTCTCTGTGGAGAAGAGTTTTTTTATTGAAACAGCAGGCGATGTTGCTTGCCATTCCTATAGAAAATAACTCCTCTTCATAGACTTTTTGAAGATTTTGCCCACTGGGTAGACAACAGAAACATTTCCTTTGCTTTTATTCACCATCTTTATGAGACACGAATTTCTCAAGATCATCAACCAAAGTACTCAAGATCGGCTGCAGGTTGAAAGGATTTTCCTTTGAAGGGGTGGGGGTGGTGCTGGGGAGGGGGGATTATACATGATATTATAACTGACACTATCCAACCTGGATTGCATTTTACTTTCAAGTTTTAACTGCTTTTAACAGAATAGATCAACCTTATTAATTATTAATCATAAAAAAAAAAGAAAGTTATATGGATGGATTTTGAGGTAGTTCTCCTATTCAAGCATTCTTTTGGTGTTTTCCTGCGACGAAAGATTTCCTGACAGATATATAAAACAACTTTGAACTCAACTTTTTATCTGTCATGAATTCTTTTTGGCAACATTGTAATAAACAAATCGCTTGAAATCCGCTATTAGCTAAGCAATAATTTGGATCCCTAACATACATTCAGAATTTGTGTCAGCATCATTAGGCAATTTCCTTGTCTATAAAAAGCACCAAACAGACAAAGGAAATTTTGAAGAAAAGGGTAAATTTTTTAAAATTTTATATACATACCTATGGATGAAGCTGGGAGATTTGAAACAACACGGAAAACAAAGTCCTGAGCTTTCGTTTCTTCTGCTACTGAATCTTGAAAAACATTCATTAATTTGTCTGGTAATATAGTTTTCTTCAGTTTTGGCCATGCAATTATTGGATTTTGTTTGTGAAACAGTGGAGGATCTAGTCGGCCATCAGGATTGAGTCCTTGTTCTAAGCATGTAAGAAAGGAGAGAACAGAACCACCAGTTGGGAATAATAATGGTGGCAGTTGAACACCATCTTGACTGATTAGAACAATGCTACCACCCGAGGCACCTGAAATGCAACAATAAGAAAATTGATATATATAACATATGATACAGTGCGTGTATAGAACAATTTAAAAAGACAACTGTTTCAATACAGATAAATCAAGCTTTGTTTTGGTGTTAAGTAAGTTAACAATATTACAGTAAATATTTATAGTACGTACAAACCTGACATATAATTTTGACAAAAACGTGAGCCAATCTTCTTTAGATTGTATGTGTATGAAATGGTTTAGGTATAGAAAAAGTTTGAACATGAAAATAATTTTACCTGCATCATGACAATGTATATAAACAACATCTACAAGGTTGATGGTCACAGCCTGGTCCCAGAATTCATTTTTATGATTAACAATATCAACATCATTCTCATGTAACATGGGATTTGGTGTCCATTTCAATAACAAGCTATCTGGTGTTTTGTGTAAAGACAGGTAACCTTGAATTGGCGAAGGGAAATCAATCTACGACATAAAAATAGAGAAATCTTGTTGAACATTCTTGACATTTATTTTATCCTAGTCTATGAATACTGCATAGTTAAAATGGCATTTATTTTCAATTCCAGATTGATATCAGATAATATTTTCCTCTGATACAGACACACATAGATTACAAACATCGTTGTTCATCTTTTAAAAATAATTTATAGGTCTAACTTAATATTTCCATAATGAACTGCTGAGTATAAGCAGTTGCTTCATCAATTGGGTTATATTCAGGTACATTAACAGTTGGCTAACTCCCAAAAGTATCCCTATTTATTTATTTAAAAACATTTTTGAATGTTGTGTATATATTTGGTTTCATCTTTTTCTACACTTCCCTCGTCGCCAAATAATTATTAGCAATGATAATGATAACATAAAAAATACAGACAAACACAAGAAAGTGGTGGCACAACAAACCAATATATAGGGTATACTAACATGGTTTCTAGAAACAGCAAATCTTTTGGCCTTTGTCATAACAACCAACGGTATAAATGACACTCAAAATGATAGATGGAGATTCTCACAGAAACATGAGAATTAATTTGAACAGAGCATGATCTTCTGAAATTTCTTTTTTTTACAACTGAATACTTTATCAGATTAATTAAATAATTAATTAAATATGCAAGATTAAGAGATGATATAGAAGATAAAAATTCAGATTAAAAAGATCTAAGAAAACTTAATCCAGACCGTAGTATTTCAACAAAAGAACTCCTGCCAATTCAAATACGAAATTTCCTCTACTAACACAATAGTGATGAAAAACTCTGACACCAACTTTAAAATTATTTACAAAAATCAACTTTCCCTAACATCATCATACTGTTCGTAATAACATTAATACATGTGTCAAGACAGAATAGAAATATCAAACCAGCTTCAAACATTCAACAATCATATACTGTTCATCTTGAAAAGTGAAATTGCAAAAAAAACCATCATAATCCATAAAACTTTTAACACTATCATACTAAAATAATATCCTAACAGCTTTGTTAATGAAACTATTTCGAAGCAAACGATTAGGAATAATTTGTGTGAACCAAAAGTATCAATAATACTATAAACTCGACAAAGTACACAAAACAAACAGAAACAACACAAAAAATAGGCTATCTTTAAATTTTCCAGCTGTGCAAAAAATATGTGTGAATATTTGCATTCATCATTTTTTTTTTCACCTGTGAACCTTTCATTCCCTAGTTACATAATGCATGGTTGAAAATCACATATTTTGTATTGTGTTTCAATAATTCCATATACAGAATCACATAACAATTATGTAAATAGAGGTTATTCAACAACAACAAAAAGATAGGTAGCACAACATGTAACCAGAAAGAGAGAAGATACTGCTACCATGCATGACGTTCTTCTATCAATATGTTACTCAATGTTTCTATGGGAGATTATAAGTGAATGACATGTTTTTCACATTGAAATATCAAATATCAAACAGAAACGTGGGAAGAGGTTAAACATTAAAAAAAGATGCTTGAAAGAAATGAAAGAAATGAAAGGTCAACTGAAACTAAATACTGACATATTTTTTGTCATCAATACCGAAAAATGAATAAAGTGTCACAGATATTACATAGCAGCAATACTTTTATCTTTCAAGCAAAATATCACTTTTATACTCAGTAATACGTTTGGTTTCACAAACTTGGAAAATTGGAATTCCGCGGTTGACCGGAAATGGCAAAATTCGCAGGAATTTAATTTCGTGATTTTTCGAGAAAAAAATTCCTCTCGGGGAAAGTTTCTGACAATAAAAGTATCTTTTGGTTTTCTGGTTGTTTTTTTTTTTTTTTGGAATGTTGTGCAGTAGTAAACAAGGAAGTAACAAGATCTGAAATACAATCATTCTTGAATGCATTCTCACTCAATCAATATACATTCAGAAAACATGAATATTTGCTTCATACGAGTATTTCAGCTTCTTTATTGGCATGATAGGGTCAGTGTTACACCAACATAAATCCATAGATACAATATCCAAGAACACGAGAGGCTTAATACAAACCGAAACAGCAGAACAAAATAAAAAAATAAATAAAAATAAACAGTGTCTCAATTTATTATAGTTTATGACATAAGTTGTTAAGGTTTTCCTCAATCATGATCCATTGATTGAGATCCCAACAAAAGTTATGTTTTGATAACCTGCCACATATGAAAATTATATTTAAGAAGATCTATATTCATTCCTTTGTTTGTTCTTATTATTTCATTAGAAGTATACAAAACTTACTAATTCCAAAACCACATTGTTCTTTCCATATAAGAGTGTTGTTTCAGCATTTTGATGAAGAGACTCTACATGTTCTCGGGCGACAAACGGAGCACTCAAAACAGTACTTCCACTTTCAACAGATGAAACAGTAAACAGCCTACGTCTTTTTGTGTTCAACTTGATACCATGACTTATTGACGAGGAACTGTAGATCCGATGTCTTTGCACTAACTCGTACGCAGTTGGGTCATAGTAAATACTGTCTGGTGTTTTCATCTTTGAGAAGTCCAACGAACTGGGACCATCTAACAAAAACAAATTAATTTGTTTACAACATCTGCATTTTGAAAAATAAGCCCAAGTACTTTTTGAATGAGAGATTTTGTAGACTGCAAGACGATATTGTCACCTTATGTTGGCTTCACAGACAAAAAATAAGAACAAAAAGAAAAAGTTGAAAAAAATAAAAGGAATGAAAAAATAATAAAATAATAAAATATCAAAAAGAAGAAAAAATATGGAAGTAGAAAAAGAAAAGAAGCACAGAAAATATAAATAATTAAATTATGTTATTAGAAAACAATGATTTTTTTTTTTTGCAATTAGGTGTTATGTGTTATTTCGTATATCAAATGTTGGCCAAGTTTTGAGAGAAAAATAAGTTTAGTTCAAGAGATCAAAGGTCAGACATTTCATAATAAGGAATATTTCTTGAACTAAAAATCAATAAGAGTCCTTAAAAAGTTCTATTCTCTCATTTACAGAGGTTTAGGAATGAATTTCTTTTGATAGGAGAACAAATACATAATGCGGTTGCTCTCTGAGAGGAATAGAATCCAAGTACATATTTTCAAGTATTTACTAGGAACATCTCACCACAAAATGTATACAGACTTTCTTACATTGTGAAGATAGAAAAATTCTGACAGATGTTTGTCTCTCCAAGCTTCAAGACCTTCATCCATGGCCCTTGTCCTCACAATTGACAAAAATAGAACAGTTCCAGCATAACCCCACCATCTACTTGTATGGCTTGAGCAGATTTGCTGCTTCCGTAGCCCAAACAGGAGCTATTAATGCTCTAAGACCTCCTACACAGGGCCTACATTGATCACAAATCACAAGCCTATCCTGGGTAAACATTAATAAATAAAATTTGAAACTCAAACACTTCACGTGGTATGCATATCAACAACTGAGGAGTTTTTCATGTGTAGTTTATTACAGGATTATTGGCACCCACTTACATCCGTCATTGATAAACTATATTTAAAAGAAATAGTGTCAAGTGTCACATACCTAATAACCAAACGAAAGAACGTGCATGAACGTTATCTGCAAGTAAAGCTTCTGCATCATAAAAATCACTACGGAATAAAAAAACAGAAACAAACATGTATAGTATTTCCTTAAGAGAGAATCTTTATAGCTCCAAAAAATGCTTGATCAAATTTTAATTTTGAAAAGGGAGGATAAGGGGCCACTGCCAACCATTATTTCACAATCACCCATTTACCTCTTTTTTCGAAGTACAGTGACTCCTCTTTCATGAATGATGGGAGCAAGAGATGGGGGTTGGAAAAGATACGAACTATACCACATTAAACAACATTGCATCTAGGAATACTGCTGGCATAATACCATATAGAATGCTTATGAAATACAATGTATAACATTTTTAAATTGTTAAACTGCAACAGAGAATAACACCTCCGATCAGTTTAAAAAAAACATGAAAACTATCACATTTTTTTCTTTATCTTATTTGTAAACAGTATACCTGGAGTATTTGATAAGGGTTGCTATGATTGTCGTTAAGACTTTTTCAAGTAATGCCAGACGAATCCAAAGATATTTTGCACTAAAACTAGTATGTGTGTATCCATTAAGGTGTTTCTTTTCTGGAGAGTTTAAATCTAGAAAGAAAAGAAATTTGATCTGTAACAACTGAGACAAAGAAAGGATGAAGAAACAGGGAATATCTAGTTAAATGAAACAAGGTGTGAAAAATGAAAAATTATCCTTCAGAAAAAAACAAATATTTATCAATTATTGACAGAAGTGCATTTTGACTTCTTTTAAAGAAAGAGAAACGTACATAATCAATAATTTAAGATTATCTGCCATTTGTTCTCGGAATAACAAAAAAGAAATAATGGAAACCTGCTGTCCTAAAATTTTCATGAGATGGAAGAAAGTAAAGTATTGCATTAAAAAGATGACTTTAGGCCTGAAGATAGCTGCTACAAAAACCAGAGTAAATGAATAAAATTGAAATATTTTTCCAGGAAGGCTCTGAAATTGTTTCTGCAATGTTGTTGTAGATAAACATCAAAGATCACAAGTTTATGTTATAAATAATAATAATAATCCTTGACTTGAAATTATACTTCATAAAAACCGGAATTAAACGTTTTTCGTTTGTACCAATAGTATGGAAAGATAAAGTTATTAACCACAAGTATTTTTGGATTTCTGCGTAAGCATAAAAATCCTTTAAAACCGTCCGTGTTTTTCGGGTTTTTTCATCTACTGTCCAAACCTACACAAGTTTTTTTCTGAAAGTTCATTTCTGATGTCTGATTGGCCTGTTAAGTCTAGTTAGCCTACTTAACGCAAGCGGTGAACACAGACTGAATTTCACTTGTGTTTTCTCATCTGTGCAAAAACGTCTTTAAAAATGGCGCACAAGTTACACTCAAACTTTGTAATACTTGGATAGCGTTTGGAAATGGCTTTAGATGAAGAAGTATTCTCACAGAACGTTAAATATAGCAGAATCTTTGCCCTGGAAACTTTTAGACTTCTTTATATTTAAGAACTTACTGCTTGATGTTGAAAACGTTTGATGGAGAATGAGAAGAAGCTCCACTCTTGATCTTGAAAGAAGTCAGTGACAGTGCTTACTAAATTGAAACTTGAATGAAAAAGCTTTTGAAAAGGTAATTCTTTTCATTTACTAAGTAGTTTTATAGTGAATTATGATATGGATATTTATGGAGCTTTCTGGATATGCATTAGCACAGCTTCCACTCTAGAGAGACCTGGGCTGGTTTTTTTTGGTGTTTTTTTTTTGTTATTCTTTATGTTTTTCAACTTGAATTTCATGGAGTTTGAATGGGTTCTTTATTCTTTACTTTTGGCTAAATTTGTCTTGTATATTAATTTGTCATCATTTTAAGTTGGGAATAAAGAGTTGGTCTTTCGGTCGGTCTATGCAACATTGTATCTTTTTTTGCATCTCTGTCCCTTTTCGAAAGGTAACAAATGAAATTATTAAAGCCTTGGATATGTTTCCAAGGTTTACATGTTTCAAGGTAAACGAAAACATATACACATGGATATACACTTTTCGAACTCATTCAAATTTTATCTTTTGTTATCTTTGACACTTTTTCGCTTTAATATTTAGACAGTCATAAAAAATAAACTGTTTCATTTCATTTTGTTTAAAAAGATACATGCGGGAAAACACATAGTGTATTTGTTCATTGAATGCTTATTAGTGACACCTTGCAAAATAAAATAAAAATAAATTAACAATAGCCAGTTTACACCATTATGATTAATTGAAAATATTTGATTTTTGAGAAAATGGGCATTTGTGTAAACAGAGAATTCTAATAATCTAAAATGGTCTTATAAGACCTTTCTGCACCTTGGCCTGGTGATGATATTCATTGCCTCTTATACATATCAGGCTTGTCTGTGAATGTTTGACGCGAACTTTTAGAAAAAAATGTCAATAAAAATCGGCATAAGAAGAGCCAATAAGGTATAGAAAATGTTTTTTGAAAATTTTCAGCAAATAAGGCAGAAATCCTTGTGCCTGCAAGGGCATCTTGTTTGTTTATACATTGAATGTTATAAACAAAATGATATTAAAAAGTCCAGAAACAATTGCATACAAAATCAGTAAGTCAGTAAAATAGATTTAAATTAAGATTGTTTCCAGAAAACTAGTCTTCATAATGTATTTTTAGATGTAATTTGTTCTCTACTGATTACAATTAACCATTAATTAATTAATTAATTGTACTCTTCAGATACCGTCTGAGCTAATCAGATCTGTGAAATTATGTACAGTTGATGATAATAAGTTACATGGAGCTATTGAATTGTTAAAAATAACCAAAAACATTGTATACATACTGTTTATAAATTCTATACTCAGAAGTGAACGTTGTTTCATCTCATGAATCTGTTGTAAATGCGTTGAAATTTTAAGTACTCTATCTGCTTCAGGAGATAACTTAGACAATTTGCACAAAATGTCATCACTGTTTGTTAGAGCTGGTAACAATCCACCTGCTCTTTTTTTCAATCGGTGAACGAGACAACATTCGATCGAACCTAAAAACAAACAGTCTCAGTCATAAAAAAAAGAACTGATGCCTTGCAGTAAACATGTACATGGGGAAATTGATTTAAAAATTTAAGTTTCTAGAAATGGTTTTCTTAAAGGAGTCAAAGGATTTTTCTCAGGCAGTGTATTGGACATTTTGCCTAACATAGAAATTGATGTCTAAATTGAAAGTTTTTCTTTGCCATCACACTTCAATTATAAAGTTGGCTTTTAGGCTCAAATAAATGTTACAATTTTTGGTTCAATTTTCTAAAAAATGATTTTAAAATGGTTAAAAATAAAGAAAAGATATTATTAAAATTATGAATCATAATCAAAATTGATATTGTTTTGTGTCTTTTTTTCCCCTCAAACAATAGTCATTTTTACACGAGCTGAATACAGAATACACTTTTTTATCCACCTACAATCTACACTTGCTGAATAATTCAAATATAGAAGCATTAACATTAACACAGTTCTTATCATTACGAGAGGATTTAACATTATTTCTCGTCAGATAAGATTGAAAAACAGAAAAAAAAATTAATTTGTGAATCTCTTAAAGGCTCGAATGGATTCAACAATCGATTCAACAATTTTCTTTAATTTAACATTAACTCTCTAGCAATCGACTGAATAAAAGCGAATGAGTAATTGCTAAAAGTAGTTTCATAAGTTAACAAAGGAAAAGTTTTCTTATTAACATGTGTATTCTGTGTTCCGACTTACGTCACCAATCTCGCTACTTTAGCTGTCATGATGGCTCTAAACATCCTGTTGCTATGACTTCTGAATTCCCCTTTCGCACACTATTAGTTTTGTTAGCCTCAAGGTGATTATGGTTAACAATGCACACAATAAATAAAACAAAGCTTGTATACTTTACAGTTATTGATTATCCTCTAGATGATTCCAGTCAAAAAAGTTGTGATGAAACACCGGAACATATTTCTTTTCGTTGCTCTTCAGTGAAAAACTTTATATTTTACTTTATTCTTTTTTATAAGTTCTGTTTCAGCTCACACTTTTATTTATCTTCATTTTCACACAAGAAAATATTATTCACCCTGGTGCATAAATGTCTTTTTATCCGCCAATTTGAAGGGTAAAACAAAGCTGGATAAAAACGTAATTTGTTTATCCACCTGTCGTTGTTATACAAGCGAATAAATAAAATTATTGATTTTTTATCCAGCTGTTTCATTTTATTTTCCTTAGTGTAAAAACGGCTAATATTCTGATCAATATCTTTTTAAAAAAATCTAGAAAATTGTTGAATCCATTCGAGCCTTTAAGAGATTCAAAAAGTAATTTTTTTTCTCTTTTTCAGTCTCATCTGACGAGAAATAATGCTAAATCCTCTCATAATGATAGGAAATGCATTTAGAGGACTTTATAGTGTGTACTTTTAGTAAACAACAATGTACAAAAACGTCCTTACTACAAAGAGATGTAATGGCACTACTATCTGTGTGAATAAACTTTTTCGTGACTGCTTCTTCCATCAACTTTTTGCACTATAAAAAACAATTATTGCATTAATTTTATTTTCACGGGAAAAAATCAACACACTTAGTTTTAAAGTTCAGCTCTCAAGACAAATTTTCATACACTTAACAGTGCAGAGAAATCACAGTATTTTCTGTGGCACTATGGGATAATGCTATTATCCGACAGCTAAAAAACAATTATCCAACAGTAAGTTTACTTAACTTTTAATGTTAAACTTACTAAAATTGAAACATATAAAATATTAAATAATATTGACACAAATGCACGAATGCACGCACTTTTAAAACTTTGAATTTCAACACGTTCAAATGAATGTCCTATTTGTTAAAAAGTGCAGCCGTGATTATAAAAAAAAAGGATTTTTTTTATTGCCTGACAATGTACTTGAAGTATGAAAAGCTTTGCAAATAAAATTTTTTAATACATTAGCTTTGGTTTTTTCTATACATTGAAATGTCCTATTTCATATTTCACAAAAATCAAAACAGAGTGAGAAAATGTTTGAACAAAAAAGAAAAAAGAAAAATAATGTATGATAAAACAGATATGCAACTCGCCTAATAAATAAATAAAGATATTAAATTTATTCCCTCTCGCCAAGGTAATATCCAACTCCCCTACGCATCGGCAGATATTGCCTTGCCTTGATGGAATAAATTTCAATATCTGCTCTTGTCTCGACGAATATCAGTTTAATATGGCTAGTCATGAAAACATAAAAGGTTGATGAACATACAACTTTAAACTTAATTCAGAAAGAACACAATTCCGACATCTCTGACTCTTCAATCAGTAAAGACCAGTTGTGACTTTCTCAGTTGACCGTTTTATGTCTAGCATATTACTGCAACAAGCTTGGAAAGGTTGCAATGTCCTTTAATACCCCCAAGCTTCACTAAATTGATCTCAACAAAGTTTGGTTGATTGCAAAAAAGGAAATAGAAACAGTGGTAATACAGCCTAAATTATACAATTATATGAAAATCCAAATTGCTTGGTTCAATCCTACAATATCTTGAAACTATACAAAATGTAAACAAACAGAAAAAATATCATTTTATTCATTCCATACAAGGGATATCAAGAGACACTATATAAAACTTCAGACTGACCACCATGAAAAATTCATGTATAAAAGAGTGTGAAGTAAACACAAACAGACCTGCAAATAGCACCTTGGGGAGATAAATGAAAGCATTTTGCTTAATTTTTTAAACAACAAAATATAAAATAAAAATATAATTAACAAAAGAAGCCTATATAGGCAGATACCTTATTTCAAATTGTTTTGATACTAAAACAAATCACAATTAACAAATGAATTTGCAAACAAGATCAAAACTAGCTCCAAATAGAAACAAAGCATGATCAAAATTTACAACCTACCTCCTTTTTCACACCTTGCAGAAGTTCAAGCTTCTCCTCCATGCTCTTATCTAGTAATGAGAAGAAAACAGAATAAACATTTATGAAGATTGTTATTTGAAATGAATGAAGATAATAATTAAAACAGTCTTTCTCTGCATGTTTCTAGGCAACTAAAAGCTAATCCAATATAATTATACAATAGTTATAAAAAAAAAATGTAAACATGAAAAATATCCTTTTAGACAACAAATATTCAATAGGAATTTAAAATGTCTCTCTCTCTCTCTCTCTCTCATCTATTTATAAAGAAGATAAATTTTCTTTGGAAAATATGAAAATATAAATAGCAACTATAAGAACATAAGAACTATAAGAAACTAGAACTAGAACTATAAGAACACAACTTCTTTTTTGTGTTTAACCTCTTTCATTTTTCAATTTGAGAGTTTCATATATGTGATTATGATAATCCTGGATTAATTTTGAGATGTAATACACACAATATGGCTATAACACTGAAAAATTCCTCACATATATGTAATGTTCATTATATTTTCATGCCTTTTAATTTTTTAAGAATAAAAATTCCGCACTCTCAGAATGTCTGATGATTTTATTAGTACGGTGGGATAGTGATTCTACTTATAAAACAATTAACATTTTGGCTAAACTAAACTTATTCTGGTATATAATACTATGCCTAAATAAACACCATCCATATTTTAAGGAGAATTGAGGGCAAAAATTACCCCATAATTTTTTTTATTCAATCACTTTGCATTAAGGAAATATACTATTTGCCAAAATTTCAGTTGATTTCGCTTAGTTGTTATGCAAGTAATGGGGTTTTAAAGTTTTAAAACGTTTAGCGATGATGACATCATTTGTGTGAATTAAAAATATATGTTCATAAATTACGACATGATCAGTTGTGAATGTATTTGAGCAGAGCAGGTAAACATGTTTCACATTTGCAAGAATAATTTATACAGTTATTAAATTTAGTATTTATTAAAAAAATGTATAAACAAAATGAAACGTTTGAAGCGGGTGTTGTGCTTGTAATTTCGAAACATTCAAGGAAATTAACATGAATGCTGAGATGTCTCCAACACATTTTATTCATAAAACAACTTTAACCAAAGAAAAATAATAGTTTCAACTCTATGAACCAGGCATTTTCTCCTGACTTATAGGTAACAAGTATTGTTGTAATAATTGTTGTTGCAGCATGTGCATAAATATTTTGCACTGTTCACAACGTAACCGAAATCAATATATATTAATGAAATTGACCCCATTATAAATTGCGGTGTTGCTCAGGTCGTTTGGATGTACAATTTTTAAATAAGCAGTGTCTGTATAGGATGTTTATATTTTTTTTCATCAGTTCCTAAATTTTTGTTTAAAAAGTTTGCAAAGCTTAGTAGCAAATTGCAATTAAAGTTTGTTTTTTACTTACGATTATTTCATAGGCAGGATCTATTCTCGTCGTAGCACGTTAAAATTGAAACAATTATATAATCCATGAAAAATATTGAAAAACATTTAAAATGGATGCTTACAGTAAGTAATGTTGACCCAATAGTTTAAATTTGAAATATCACTTAATAATTAGGGTAAAGATTCAAGATGAGTCCCCTACCCCTTTAAACAAATCCAAAAACAAAAACACGACTGAAATGAAGTTGCTGATATTCATGCGTGCTGTTATCGACATGCTCAATAACCAGCTGATTATCAGAGTTTGTTTGCATCGTGATGTAATAGTTATGAAAATGTTTCGAGTAGCTTCAAGGGTAATTAGCGGTAAAGAAAAGAAATATCATCTCTGGTGTTTCCTTTGGGACTATTACGGCATGTGGTTTATATGGTATCTTCTTTGTTATTCCACTGTTCCGTGTTTTATCTCTAAATTGTTTTGAAAATTGTTTTGTCGAGAGAAGAATATATGGTTGAACACGGCCGTATCCTCCCATTCCTTTCCTCCTCCGTTTATCTAATCTTCAAAGGAAAAAAATGTCTTTATATTTTTATTACTAATGTTGTTTTGATATTGTATTTCATATCTTAATTCCTTTTGAACGTAAATTAGGTTTCCCTTTTCATTTATTGGATTCTAAAGTTGTTTTGTTAAGCATAGATGAAACTGCCTTATTTGCCCATAAAACATTGCATTGGGTTTTTTTTTGTGCGCAGTGCAAAGGGTATTTAGCAAAAATTTGATGGTAAGTTAAAAGGCAAAATGTAAACATCACTAATATCATTAGATTGATGATGAAAAGAGAAAGAAAAACCTTGATTTTCAAATTTTAACAAACATTTCAGTAGGTAAAGACAAAGAAAAGCGTACGAATGACGATAAACTGACGACATGTCTACAAAAAAAAAACATTTTTAAGTGCGATGCGCATAAACATTTAAAGTCTCTTCTTCTAGCCATATAAAAAAAAACTTAGGGCTTCTTCTTCTCTCCTAAGAGCTTTAAAAACACGAAATTGATCACTTTCGGACCGAATGTGGTTCAAAAACCACAGAGAGAATATGAAAAGGAGAAAGAGTTTTAGAATAATGGAGTTGTTGATATATATAGTAACTTTAAATCTAGAAAGGAGTAGACTAATTTAGAAAGAAGAATAAAAAAAAATTTATTATACCTTCCACTTCATCCACCATTTTAAAGTACAGGAAATAAATAATAACCAATATCATGAGCAAAGGCGACTTTTACTTGATTTCATTTTTGCGCAAAAAGTGAAGAAGAAAAGAAGTTGGGGGAGCGCCCGCGCCGCCCCAATTCTTAAACCCTAATAAAAACTCCTTTAAAATTCAAAAATCTATATAATTCAAATAAAGGTCCCACAAGAAATTCAGTTAAGTTTTCCCTTACAATTTTTCCGAAAATTTTAATTTTTTAAATTTTATTAAATTGTTTCGAAATTAAATTCCCAAGAAAAAGTATCATCATCCTTAAACAGAAACTGAAAGTGAAAACCTTATCTGCTTTGTTCTGTTTGTACTTTTTAGTTTTTTATCATTTGTTTAAAAAAACTAGAAACTTGATAGCCATGTACAAATAATTGTATATACATTTTGAAAGTGCTTCTTAATAGTTGATTTTGTCAAGTTTTAACGGGAGCGCCTTCTCATCATAAAGAGAAGAAATTGCCTGTATTAAGAATTTTTCGTTTCATCTTTAAAATATCCGCAAAAAAACAAACAATAGGAAACATAAAAAACAACTGAGTGTTAAGTGTCAAGCCAATAGAAAAACGGGAAGGCTCAGTCATAAAAAAAGTAATGAGGAAACTCTGAGAATCGACTATGGTTGTTTATTTGTAGCAGAAATACAAATTTCACTATTCAACCAAACATTTCGGTATTCAACAACCAACAATTTCGACTTTGGGGGAAATTTCATTATTCAAAAACAATTTCAGCATGCAACAAAATTTTAACATTCAACTGCTAAAACACAGAACATCCACATCGGTCCGCAAATTATACATTCATTCTCTATTGCTACTGAGCGGTGTACGCATAATAAACATAAAAGCGAAAAGTAAAACCTTTCGATTACGCTTATTCATACGCTTCATCCGTCCAGCCCTTAGTGGAGATATTTTTGGCCTGCCAAGGAAATATGGGCTTTATATTTTATAAATACATCCATAACAAAAGGCTTGAGCATTTCGGCCCTAGTGTCGGAACACCCAAATTTGGCAGAACTGGTTGAATACTGAAAAACAAACAAACAACCTACCGACTGGTGGCCTTGTGGTAGAGTGCTCGCCTCCAGTGCGGGAGGTCAGGGTTCAAATCCTGACCGAGCCATGTCAGCGACTATAACAGCGTGAACACCCAAAACCCGCAGGGACCTGGATAAGTAAGTTAATGTTATCTGACCGACAATGTTTTTTTACCGACACACGTGTTAAAGTTTCAATGACATTGAGGGTCTATTCGCGCGAAATAATTCGTCTAAACCAGCTTTAAACCTTAAATCTATACTAAATCCATTAGAACCTTTCATATTTGGGGTCTGAAGAAATATGTGTGTACAGATGAGTGGATATAGATAAATACGTACTTGAATAAATTAGCTTGTCTTTTCTTTGCATGAACTGAAATTTTTGGAGATTTATAGATATCTAAATCAAAAAGACTCTGATGACAAGCATCACATGACATGCATAACATCATAATATGCAAACACGTTGTTTTTTTTTAACACTTTGCTAAGGCCTGGTTCCCACTAGCAACAAAAACATTAGCATTCAACAACATGAGGATTTATGCGGAATAATAACAAGCAACACAAGCATGCGCATAAGACATTCACATCTGCATAGCAACAGTAATGATGTAAGAAGAGAGACAGGGAGCAAAGAGGACTTTTTGGTTTTTTAGCGACAACTGATTATGAAAAAATCAACAATCTTTTTTAACCTCCATTTTCAGCGAAAAAATCAACAAACAATGCTGATTACAATCTGTCGAAAACCATTCATTATTATTAACCAATCCAAACATCTTAATATAATGTGTGACTGTATATGGAAGCTTGTAACTTCGCTACTAGGGTTTTTTTCCTGCCAGTTCTGTAAAATACAGAAAGAAATCCTGGGAATGAGGTTGAGTAGCTTGGAAATCAAAGGGAAAGAATGGGGAATTCTGTTTCATGATTTCTGAAGAAACTATATTTGCAACTCCATCGCCGAACAGACACTAATACCATTGTCATTTTGATCTCTATTTGAATTAGCACTCGTTCAAAAAAAATGGTTTTTCTATGTTTTTTTTCTATTTTTTTCTTCTCTCAAAACCCAACCTTTTCAGGGTAATTGAAATGATTTATCGTCATTGACTGACCCATACAAGATTTACAAGCCTTAAATTTTTCAAAAGATGTGTTAAATCAATGCTCTCTTCACATTTAGCCATTTCCTCTTTAAAGTAAACACATACAACATCACTTTTGGTTATTGTTACATCAACAAACATCAAACAATTTCATTATAAAAATAGTCATAGTAACATGTGATATGACGTAATATAAAAACAAAACATTTTGAGATAATTTTCACTGAGGATGTCTCTTTTTAGAATTGGGATTTTAGATTTTATTCTGAAAATGGAGTGGTGCAGTGAGCATATTTTTTGTTTATTTTACCATTACACATCCATCATCCATCATTTAAACGTGGCCCATAATCATGAGTGTAGGGGGTGGTTCCCTTTTTTCTCCTTTTTTGTGCCCTATGATACTAAGAAGAAATAACAAAATTCTTTCTGGCACCGTTTTTTGTTGGGTGACTTTCAACGGTTCGTCGTAGACAGTTTTTTTATCAGCTTTTCGAGCTTTATTAAAGGGGAAATTTACTTTTTTTTTGCATCTGTATGGAAGAAAAGGTTTGAGGTTCGGTAGTACTCACCTTCATCGCTCGCTCTTTTTTACCAACCATCTCATCGAGTGTTAGAGATTCTTGATATCACTTTTCTTATGCAACTATAGTAAGTAGAATCATATTGTTATAAAAGCTTCTTTTTCCTATAACTCTAGTCGTTGCAAGAGCAAGTTTCACAAGAAAAACCTGATTAAACATTTTGCAAAAAAAACGGTTTCAATGTCTTATCTTAAGGCCGGTTTCCATTAGGCGGAATCGTCCGCATGGACTTGATTTTCTTTCAATTTTCGCGCTTCCATTAAAACTATCATTTCACATCAAACAAAACAGAACCAGAAGAGAACAAACAATATAACCGCCAACATTGCAGCCAAATTCCTCCTTGGAACTCCACGAAAACAACCAGTTACTGCCAAACAGGCATTATATTGGACAGTTTCAAGTTTGCCAGTAAAGGAAGCATTACCTGGATTGCTGTATATGATATTTTCAATATCTAAAAGGGTCTTACAAATGCTTTGTAGATATTTATATATTTATATAAATATATATTTAAAGGGAATCTCGTGGCATAAAACTAATTCAACTCAACTATTAGCTTTCTTTATTTTCTTTCCGATATGGCGATAAAAGACTAGCTCCTTTTCAAGAAAAAGCCTTAAGTGTTTGTGGTATTCACAAGTAGCCACTGCTTTATTATTGAAATAGACAGCAAGATATTGTGCTGGCTCACGTTTTCTAGTAAAATAAACTTTCACAGCTTGCTTGGGGTCAGGATTATAGGACATCTTCCAGTGATAACACACACGCAGTAATTCTTTCCAAGTCCCTGATAAGAATATTGGAGCAAGACGTCTGGTAAAAAAATACAGATGCCTACTCTTTGAAGACGTAACAGGGGACCGCCAACACCGTATATCCGAAGTTTGAAGATAACTCCTTCGTACCAAACTGTCAAAAGCTTTAGATAGCTTTAGAAATGTCGAGAAAGATACCACAAGTATCTAGGGAGGGATTAGCATCGAAACTCGTGCGTTATTGATAACAACTGAAACATACAAGAATCACCCTTTCGAAAGCCCGATTGACAAGAGGGGAAAAGTTGGCTTCTTCAAAGTAGTTGTAAAGGGTAGATACACTTAAATATTTTAGTAAAAGTTGGAATTAGAGATACTGGTTAAGAAATCCTACAGTACCACATCGAAAGGTTTTTTCCGATTAGCAACACAACTTATATAAAAAAGTTATATAGCTATATTTAATTGGAGAAACGATTTGCAATGGAGAAAATTTGCTAATTTTTATGGATTTAGCATTTGCGAATTGGAAAATTGAAGATATTGAACAAGAAATCGACCTCAATAGTATTCAAAAAGCAAATTTACATTATCCACGTTAGCCTAGTTTCATTCTAAAATCTGACTCGTAAAGTTTGTCGAAAAGAATACCGGGAGTTAACTATGTTCGGAATAGAAGATGGCACAATTAAAGTTTCCGAATAGGACCTTTTACCCTTATAGTTTTTTTTTAATTTGACCAATGCGATATCAAAATGGAAAGAAAAAAAAAGATAACACCATAAATAGTTGTGGAACAAAAATTCAATTCCAAATCCCTTTTGTAGCATGAAGGTTTGTCACAGAGTTCCCACTAGAAAGAACTGTAAAAATCACAGAACCTATCCTGTATATGTTCAATGTGCCATGTGTCTCCATGCAATGTGTGAACGAGAGTCCTATCCGATATAAGATCTTAACACGCCAAAGGATATAGTGTGAACAAGGTCTTGTTAAGATTTCCCAGTAAACGGAGAAATCTTATTTATTAAGGCTTTCCGTCTATCGACTAAGAGTTGAGCTGCAACCGTTTTTCTGCCCATTCCGAATCGGTTATCAGTTTTTAAATGATGTGTAAAATTACGTTAAATTTTAAAAAAGCTTTCAGAAAATCTAAAGAAGTATTTTCTTGTATTATTTAAGTTTTTACATTTGATAAGGAGCAGTTGGTCGTCTTCCAACAGCTTTTGAATTGTTTATCTTTTATATATTTTTAAAAATACACTGAAATGTAAGTAAAAATGGCCGAGTGGCATAAAGTTTCCATTTCTTTTCGAGAGCATAGTTATTCAAATCCAATGACAGGCGTTTTTCGTTTTTTTATTAGAATAAGTTACAATAAGTAAATGTAGGTTACAGCTATCCTCCTAGGTTACAGTAAACATGAGTACAGACAGATTTTGTGTTAAACGATAAATATAATTGATTTGAACCACTACTGATTGATACAATGACATGTTTTCACAATACCTTATATTGGCCCTTTTGGGGCAGTCAGTCATGAAAGGAACTCTCTCGTTTTCATTGAGTCCTGAAAACACTCTATCCCAGTTGATATTTGTGAGCACTTGTTTGATAGCTTGTATGTCTGCTCGAGAATAATCCCAAATTCTGCGTGCATAGGCAGGAGGAAAGTGAACTTTAAAATTTATCTTAACATACACTAACTGATGATTGCAATTCGAAACTGAGGAGGGCAGAACACCTGAGTCATCAATAAAATGCTTTGCTGAAGTAAAGCAGATCTATACAGGAGGCAGAGTTGGGAAGAATGTGATTAGGTCCATCAATGATTTGATATAGACTGTGTTGTGCCACTAGACCAGCTAACTCAGTACCCTGAGAATTAGTGACCCGTCCACCAGTCCAAATTTCTAGCATTAAAACACCTATATAATGCAAAAGTAGGAAAACTGTTTTTGCCGATTTTTGCTTGAACAATGAAAATTGTTCATGACTTTGGCTAGGGCAGCGATAAATCAGTGTTACAAAGAGATGTTTAGAGCCAGTTTGAATTTCACAAACTAGACATTCATCTAAAGATGTTAAGACTGATCTTTAGACAAGTGGCAAGTAATCGTTAAAATATATACGCACTCCTCCTCCCCTTCAAGTAATCGTTAAAATATATACGCACTCCTCCCCTTCAAGTAATCATTAAAATATATACGCACTCCTCCCCTTCAAGAGTCAGAAGGATGATTGAAACAAATTGTAACCATCAATTGCTAGTCTTGGATCATCACTGGAGATTGTAGAGTCCAGAAATGTTTCAGAGATGCAAAAAATATCAAACTGGTGAACATTTAAAAAAGCTGTAATTTGGGTAAGTTTGGTAAAGTTACTCTCCCAAATACTGTTAAGGTTCCAGTGACAGACAGACAAAGACTTCATGGTTTCACCCGGCCCAGAGTTGGTTTCAATGTCCCACGATTGTATCATATAATATTAATTATATTTTAATATTATAATAATACTCGACTTTGTAGGCATTTTTAAGGTTTTTAAGAAAACGTTCAGAATATGGAACAGGTCGATAAAAAAGCAAAAAGCTGACACACCAGAAAAAGCAGTATAATGACCTGTTTCCATTACAGAAGTACAATTGAATAAACCTATACATGCTCGGTATTGTGAAATGTCTACGCCCATGGCGGAGTAACGTAATTAATGACCTGTTTCCATTACAGAAGTACAATTGAACAAACCTATACATGCTCGGTATTGTGAAATGTCTACGCCCATGGCGGAGTAACGTAATTAATGACCTGTTTCCATTACAGAAGTACAATTGAACAAACCTATACATGCTCGGTATTGTGAAATGTCTACGCCCATGGCGGAGTAACGTAATTAATGACCTGTTTCCATTACAGAAGTACAATTGAACAAACCTATACATGCTCGGTATTGTGAAATGTCTACGCCCATGGCGGAGTAACGTAATTAATGACCTGTTTCCATTACAAAAGTACAATTGAACAAACCTATACATGCTCGGTATTGTAAAATGTCTACGCCCATGGCGGAGTAACGTAATTAATGACCTGTTTCCATTACAGAAGTACAATTGAACAAACCTATACATGCTCGGTATTGTGAAATGTCTACGCCCATGGCGGAGTAACGTAATTAATGACCTGTTTCCATTACAGAAGTACAATTGAACAAACCTATACATGCTCGGTATTGTGAAATGTCTACGCCCATGGCGGAGTAACGTAATTAATGACCTGTTTCCATTACAAAAGTACAATTGAACAAACCTATACATGCTCGGTATTGTAAAATGTCTACGCCCATGGCGGAGTAACGTAATTAATGACCTGTTTCCATTACAGAAGTACAATTGAAACCTTGACCTATGACAGAAATGGTTTTGATAAAAAATATACAAATAAATATGCACATAAACAATTCAAAGAAACGAAAATTCAAAGAAACGAAAAAAACATAACTAATTAATATGTTTAACAGGGCAGTTTGGCTAGAAAACGCTAAACGTTTTTGTGATTCTCTAAGGAAAACTACAAGATGTTACGGTTTATTGCGTTTTACAAAATTTATGTATCAAATTTCATGTCTTTTCCCATCATCAATATTCCGATTTCTGTTTGACGCAAAAAATAAGAACAAGAGAACATTTTTCTTAAATAATTTTGCACTAGAATAATTAACAATAAAATAAGAACGAATTAAAGCTTAAATAAGAACAATCAGGGCTGAATCAATTGTATAAAGAACGAAATAAATATAACTGTATAATTCTGAATAATTGAATAATTGAATTGAATTGAATTTAAACTTTATTACTGGCTTGTGGAAAGTGACTAAATTTTCCCCCTGACTTATTTTTCCCCGATTTTTCCTCGAGTATGGTACTCTTTTTCCAGTTTTGCGCAATCTAATTTTTGAGCACTTTCCGAAAAGAACTAGTATAATATAGTATAGAAAAAATTCGTATGAAATCCGGATAATGGTGTAACGCCCTTCCAGCCGAGATCCGGGTAATGGTGTAACAACCTTCCAGCCCAGGGAATACAGTATACATTCGCTAATTCGGACACGCAAGGGACCAGACATTTTGTTCGAATTAACCGAAGTTAAGGTAAAATCTAGAATCTTGCTAAAGACAGAAATTAAATTCTTTTTCGCAGTATTTTTTGAATTAATTTGCCATGGAATTCGTGATGACGATTTGCCAAAACCATATCGGATTTTGCGTGCCTGGATGGAATAATAAAAAAAATATTAATTTTTTATCATTTTTTTTTTTTTGCCCGTTTTTTGCCCGCGATCATGAATGCACGGAAGTGTGAATTAGCGGACATAATTTTGCAAGAGGGCCGATAAAGTCGTTCGAATTAGCGAAATGTTCGAATAAGCGGGGTTCAAATTAAGCAGCAGAAAATATGGAACTTTCTTAAAGCAAACTTTGGGGCTTGAAATTTCGAGCATTCGAATTAGCAGACGTATTCTGTGGCTTTAAATCAGGAAAAGTGATCATTAAAATATATTCTCATAAAAAATTAATTTTTTAATGTTTTTCCTGCAAATATTTATTAATGCATACATTTGCTATAATACAAAACGAAATGTGGTTCGATACAATATGAAGTGAATCCTTTTGAAAGGACGCTTCGGTTACTCATGTAGATATAAAATAATGAATATTGATGGTAAATCCATTAATCGTATTCAACTGTTCGCTGTTTCTATGAAGCAAGCTATTTTTAATCTTTAATAGCAACTGTTGATTAAATATATGCTGATTGAAATTTGGGGTATTTGTTTTTAAATTCAGGGGATATTATTGCTAGAAAAATATAAGAAAAACTTACAAATATTGATTTTCTTCTGCCAAAAATTTTCATTTATGATATAGGAATTTAAAGTTTCATAAATGCAAAATGAAATCTAACTACTAAGAATCGATACTATAAATAAAAATTACTAAAACGTCTATCATTCTTCTAACGATTCCCCCCCTGATTGGAAATCCATGAATGGTGTGGAGTTTGCAAGTTTCTAGACATTTGTGGGTAAGAAGAAACTATACTTGATATAAATATTCTTTTCTTTCCAATGATCAAAATGATAAATTGATTTTTAACGGTAACTTAAGTTGAAGACATGTTGATTTCAAGGAAACAAAATATTACGGAATAGATTTTCGAAAAATGATATTATATCTGCTGTACATAAGGTAAGTGGAATTCCTTCCAGTTGTGACAGAGTATTTAATGTTTTGCTTTGAACCTTAAGAAAAAGCAGTTCAAAAGGCAAATGTATAAATTTTGTGCAATCTTTTTTTGCTCGTCTTCTGTTTTAACAAGATTAAAATAATTGATCCGGCATATGAATACAAAAAGCAACGAAAGTTCCGAATGTATTTTGAAATAAGGTAAAATAATACATAGGCTATATTGTATGACTACATTGTTGTCTTCGATTAACAGGCCCGGCGTAAGTGGGATTGGGCTTCGGAGCTGGCCCCAGATGCCCTCAAAGTTTTTGCAAAATGGCTATTTAAAAAAAAAAAAAATTAAAAAATTTTATTTTTTTGAGATGTGACAAAAAAATATTTTGTGGTGGACCGTTTTTGAAATCATTTAAATCTGTATACTCGAGATCACCAAGTTACAGAAAACTGTACCGAACTGTGCGCAAAAAAAACCAAAAAACAAGAACCAAATGGCGCTAGCACGATTACAAAGAGAATCCGAGGCAAAGGATTTCACAAGCACATACATACCTGCAATAAATTTATAGACCTCCTTTCCATTCATCAAATTTGTGTTTTTACCGTTGAGATTTCTAAATAATATCCGTCTTTAGCTTGACAAATTGAACACACAACGGAAAGGGTTGTATAGTGTTGCCGGATCTTCTTCAAAAACGGTTTACACTACGTTGTAACCGGGGATAAGGTGAAATACGGGTGAAATAAGGGTTCGTATGAATACACGAATCATTCGTAGCGTATTTGAATACGGTTTATGTTTTTAACTTCGTATTCATCAGCCGCTGCGTATAGAAGAATACAATAACCGTTTCCCTGATATACATACAGTATAACCCCGTTAAGTCGGACACGGTTTAAGTCAGACTTTTCTTTAAGTCGGACTAAAACCTTGTCCCCTTGGATTTGGAATAAGTAGAGTCTGACTTAAGACGAAGTTCGGATAGGTCGGACTCCCGATAAGTCAGACCGATTATTTCGGTCCCCTGAGAGTCCGACTTAACGGGGTTATACTGTAAAATGCTTTTGACGTATAACGTAAAATGTTTTTCACATATTGTGAATTCATATTGTGAATTCTACGTTACGCATTTCATTCACTTCATCTTATGTACCTGAAGACTCAAGAATGTTGAGAAAATAAATCCTGATGCTTCTACTAAAATAAACGCAATATTTACTCTCTGGAAAGTTTTAAAACGGAAAACACCAGGGAGGAGAAGAAAATACCATTTAAAAGTCGAAAAATTTTCGTGAGTTAATCGTCGAATTTAAGGAACGAAAATTCTTCCTATCTGCTGGCCTGAAAAATATGTTGAAAACAAAAGATAAAACTTTTGTTTTTGCCTAGTATTGTTTCCATGCCTCCGGGACTTTCTTAGTTATTGGCAGTTTTAAAGGTAAAAAATAAAACGAGTTTTTGTAATAAATTTAACTAATTATATGACTTATAACAAAAGAGATTTCGTCAGCCTATTGTTGCGAAATGATCAGTCAACATGAAGTCGACACAACAAAAGAAGTGGATAAACAATGACAAAGCAGGAATAAGTAATCATGCGTTTTTCTCACGATTTTTGTCAATAGCCTAAGTCACACTGAGATTAGTTCCCATAAGCTAAGGCTTTTCATAGGGCTTTTTTCGATTTTATTTCGGATTTTGTTTTATTCGGTAATATAGAAGTGATTTTTATACTCTTTCCAAAAAGTATTTATGTGAATAATATTTTGGCCAAAATCGAAAAAAATAGCCGTGGAAATGTTCTAATGCAAATTTTCTAATGAAGGGACTTTTGGATACCAGCTTTGAAGTTCCATTGAACTTCTTCACTTCACTTGTCCAATGTGGTCCTTCAGAACCAAAACTTCCAGACCAGAAAACGTATTACGACATAAATACATTTTGCAATATTCATTTACATATAATACTAATTTTCTTGAGTATTATTGAATTGGTATTTGCAGTAAAATCCGGTTTTCTCTTAAGTTTACCCTTAAAACTTCAGTCACCTTTGACCCTTAGCTATAATTTCAAAAGTCTCGCCTTGCTTACAATACAACAGCCCCTTAATAATCGTTCAACTCTGAGAACGGCATGAAACACTCATCGATTTAATATATGCATACTGAACAGTTAAAATAAATAATGTATTAATAAATAATATTATGAGGAATATGAGGAACTTAAGTTTTAAATTCTTGTAAACTGTAGTTTTTCTGTAAGTGTTGACATGAACATAGCTTTTTCAGGGGTGTGGTCACAATTCTGATTGTGTCTTTAATATGAATATTAAGAGTTACAACAACTTATCCATTATGTCTTTTTAAATATATATTTAACTTTATCTTGCATCCATGATCAGAATGGGTTCTGATCACATGACAAGTTTCATAGCTGGCAGCATTTCTCAAATATTCTCATTATTTGATATATGCCCAAATAATATAATCATAAATAACTGGTTAGGAAATTTGCATGTTAAGATGTTAAATCAGTCTTTTTCATTTTAAGTGACATTGTGACTTTTGCCTTGCAATTATTGTCTTGCTTTTTTAGGGGTCTGCTTAAAATGGCTTTGTTTTATGACCTGATAAAATATAAATATAACTTCCTAATAACTTCTATTCTATGAACTTTACCATCGCGAGGTTCGAAGCGTGTAACCTCTGTGTACATTCATTTTAATGTTTTAGTATCCATGTGTTCCCGTTGGTTTTATGTCAACAAGGTCCGAAACCCGATTTCTTTATTCATAACATAACACTTGGAAGTAACTTGTATCGGTTCATTTTATCCTTACCTGATAACACTTTCACAGATCCTCAAGATGGTAATATTGACAATCTCAAACTTGATCTACTCCTACGTAATGGCAATCCCCTTCCAAGTGACGAATGGATTCAGCTACGGCCAGACAGAAAAAAGCTGATTGGTTATATAAGTCCTGAAGTGGCTTCAAATCAACCAGTGTTTGGATACGAGTATGTGTTGAAAGCTACTGATAGCGATGGTAATGTTGGACGGAAGATTTACAATTTTAAAATGGAACAACGTCGCGAACCGTTTTATAAACGTCGGTTGATTTTACGGTCATTCAATTCATTGACGTACGTCCGTAATAACGTGGAGATTCTATTTGATATACAAGAGAAAAAGTTGTTGCCCTATTCAATGCAGACAAACCAAGGAGTCGATGACGTGCGTTATCTAGTAACAGATGCATTGACAATTACTAAAGCAAGCAGTGTCACAACAATTGATTTGACATGGAGTATTGGAACATTTATTTTTAATCAGTGTATGGTTGATAATATCATCAAATTACGATCGAAAACCATTGGAACGTTTCAAAATGGATATACATCTATGTTTGGACCAGTATATCAATTCAACAGTGTTCAAGAAGTCTTTACAGGTGCATGCAGCTATCTGTCAGTCGATCCACCCGTAATTGGCACCACTCCCCTACCAACTTTCACCATCATTTTTGGAAACTATTTTAGTTTTACCATTCCTGCTAATGCATTTTCGCCACCAAGCAGTGGTTCTTCTATGAACATACTGCTGAAGTTACAAACAGGTCTTGGAGTAGATATAACCTCTTCCAGTTGGATCAACCTGAATGGAAATAATGTAGCTGTAGGTGTAAAGTTAGAAGGGTTTGCCAGTTACTCTGTAGCCTCCAAACAAACCAGTTATCAATTCAGACTCGTTGCTTCTACGCCTTTGTTAACTGAAGTATATCGCACAATTGATGTTACAATCACTCAATTCCAACCAATCCAAAAGAACTTCATTGTCTCCTTCACGTCTGCTACTATTCTATCAGTCCGTTATAGTTCATTTATTCAAAGTTTTATTACAGCAATGTCTTCGTATTTGCAATCATCAGGAATCATTGTGTACAGTTTTGAAATTACACTAACAGGTACCGTATTGCAATGGACATTACAAAGTCTTAGTACTGGCGATTGCAATACTAATTTGATTACTTCGTACACATCAAAACTCGTTGCGGCAAATGGTCAACCACTACCTGCGTTAAAAAACACCTTGTCTACCATTGGCTTTCCTTTGGATAGCATCGGTATAAGCACTAGTGACAGTTGCAATAAACCGGTAATAAAGAATCCAATAGGTCAAATTCAATTTACCTGGGGAACATTTTTCCAGTATGTTATTCCTTCTGGCGCTTACACAGATCCAAGGGACGGACCAAATCTTCAGTTTTCTGTATTGACTCCGGGAAGTGCTTTTTCGTCAAACAACTGGATTTCGGTAAATACTGTCACAAGAACAATCTATGGAGTACCAATAACTAACACTATTAAACAAGGAGTTGTCTATCGATTTACATTAAGAATAACTAATAGTATTGGCGACTATGTTGATGATACGTTCATTGTACAGAGTAACGTCATGCAGCCAAGTTGGAGTTACTTATATCGCTTTCGTATCAATTACTCACAGTCTTATACATCTATGGCCGCGGTATTGTTTAACTTCTTCACAAAACTCTACACTTATTTCGGTGATACAAAACAAGATCATTTAGTGATAAAAGAAGTGATCACGATTGATAGTGAGAGACGCATGGATATATTGTATTTCAACACTTCTTTTCGCGTAACACCTTGCGATACGCAAGCTCAAATCGCAGCAAACATGAAACTGTTTGCAGGCACGAATCCGCATCCGTTACTGAAAGCTGCAATGTCTCCTGATTTTAATGTCATCGAAATCTCCAGTCAGAGAAATGCAAGTTGTCAACAGAACACACGACCATATGTTAGCTTTACTTCAATTGCAACAGGTGAATTAGGTCCTCACATTATAGCATGGGGATCAATATACAAATCCAAATTTTCAAGTCAGCTCTTTACAGATGAAGAAGATGGAAACACATACAACCTTAAAGAGATCACATTTAAATCGACAACCTCAAATTTTAATCTGGCTTTTTCCTCATGGATATTTTACGACCATACTACATACACTGTTTATGCGGTACCAATGGATAAAACATATCAACTAAGAAACAGTAAGGGTGTAGTCAAGTATATCGTCCGTGCAATAGATTCGGGTGGTTTGGGTGTAAGTACAGAGTACATCATGAAACCAACAGGGACAGTATCAAATCTTTTTAAAGTCACATATGAAATGACCGTGTATGATATCGCTACAACGCCTTACGCAGTACAACTTGTGAGAATATATGAAGAGTTGTGGAAGATATTAGGCAGTGCATACGAAGGAAGAATGTGTATTAGAAATTATGAAGTGACTAGCTTAACAGGGAATAATGGCGCTGCTAGATTAGTGTGGACGCCTTGTGATTTACCAATCAATACTTGTGATTTTACAATAATCAATAACCTCCGTAATATTTTATTTAATAGTGGTTCAACGATTTTACAAGATAATGTGAAAAAACGTTACACATACTTTGCAATAACAGGTGCATCGTTCGCTGGTTTTGGCAGCTGTGCGCTTAATCCACCAATTATTGGCTATCAGATTCCAACATTACAAGTTTCATTTTGTGGTCTATTCACCTATCTCATTCCAGAAACAGCTTTTATTGATTCTGAAGATGGAAATACCAGAAACCTTCAACTTATATTAACCGATTCGACGGGAAATTCACTTACAACATCCTCTTGGCTACAGTTTGATGCTACTAATCAAAGGATTAGTGCGTTACTAACACAGAAGTCGTTTAACAGTCAGCTACAAAGAACTCAAACATTTATTTTGACAGCAAGTGACAAAACGATGATGTCCAAATCACAAGCCATCACGTTTAATATCATTGGTAATAATATTCAAACCGATTACAAAGTTATCCTGCAAGTCAAATTCTCCTTCTTGGGATCCAATGTTAATCCATTCATACGTCTTGCTGAAAAAATAGGGAGTTACTTTGGTGATAGCGGCCAGGGATTCGAAGCCATTGGTTCTACAGTGGCAACTGATGGTTCTACTATATTTGAATTTGGAAACTGCACAATTCAATATTCACCCTGTAAGCCTTTCCAGCTTGCAGCTTACAAAGAGATGTTAAAGAACAGTGATGGGAGCTGGAAAAACTCATTTACCAGTGCTTTGCAACCTGAATTCACACAGGCATTTATCAGTGACTCTCTAAATGGACCATGTGCAAACGATGAACCGCCTCAACTAATAAATCAATGGGGACCAATTCAAGTCAGCATTTCCAAAACATTCATTCTCCGAGTTCCTGAGAACATGTTTTTCGATAAAGAACAAGGACCTACGAGAAACCTACGTCTAGAACTTACGAACATTGCAAATGAAAAGTTAGCGAAAAACTATTGGATACAGTTCGATGCTTTATCGCAAACATTAACCATTGTTGCGTCAAGAGACGTTGCACTATCGCTACAGCCGTCGTCAACCGTCGTACTTCGTTTAAAAGCATACGATATCAATGGTAAAAGTGATTCCCAGAATTTACAGATCATAGTCTCATATCCTCAAGGTGATTTAAGTCATTATATAAGCATGCAACTGACCTTAAAAAATGTATTGCTTGGTTCCAATTTCGTAAGCATTTTTAATCAACTTCGTACGACTATTATCAGTTACTTTGGAGATAGTATTTCTGTTGGCACAGTCGGATATCGCACAGTTACTGATAACTTGCTTTCAACATTAAATATAATCTGGTTCAATACCACCATATCAAGAACTCAATGTGAAAATGAAAAACTCAATTATGTTATTAGTAAACTATTCTCTCCTGAGAATATTATAAGTGCATCGTTTATTTCAGCCTTATTCCCTTCATTCACCGTATTAAACGTTCAATTCTTCTATGATGGGATTTGCAATGACATTCGATTACCGCCTGTACTTAATAACGCAATACCACCACTGGCAGCAACGTTTTGCAGTAGCCTAAATTATCATGTCCCTGCAAATACTTTTTCGGATAAATTGGATGGTAATACAAGGCAATTAACATTATCGCTTACGGAAGGAAACATGGTAATAAGCCTGAATTCTTTTATACATTTCAATCCAACGACTCAAATGATTATCATTTCTCCTTTCAAGAGTTTTTTCACTGGCATAACGTTTCCGAAGCGTTATACTTACCGTTTAAGCGCAACAAATAAGCGTGGTCTATCTGTATCGACCAACCTATATGTGGATGTTCAGTCTACCCCACCTCAATTTAGCTATTCATTTAAGATGTCAGGACTATGGCGTGGTGTCGCTACAGCTTCTTTAGCTACTATTATCAACGAATTTCAATCTAAAACAAGCCTTCAACTGGGTTACACAAGTGGGAATGACATTTATCCGATCGAGGTCATGCGCCAATCTACGTCATCGAATTCATTTACTATTAAGGCTGCAAGTTGTCGGATTAACTACGACCCCTGTGATAAAAACAAAATTGAAAATCTTCAAAATCAGATTTTTAATCCTGTAGGAGGTACCTATAAATCCGAATATGCTGTCACGTTGTTACCAAATATCATAATTTTATCATTATCCGATCTTAAAGAAGGTCCATGCAAAACGGAGAACAAGCCACCTGTTTTGTTTACACCAATTCCAACGGTGAATTTTCACTCGTGTTCTGCAATTAACTATAAATTATCATCTCAAACCTTTAAAGACGATGAGGATGGGTTCACACTGAACTACGTGTTGATTTACATTAACGGCAAAGCTATCGATATTGATAATACATGGATTTATAGCAACATCAATAAAGACATCATTGGGATTGTTGACAATAGTGTGGTAGCTGGTCGTGTGAATGGCGGTTACCAAGTTACCATAAGAGCTTTTGATAGTCAACAATTGTTTGTTGATGCAACTTGGAACATTAACATATCTGGGAAGGTACATCAAACATTTTATCGAATCGTCTTGGACTTAACCAAAATAGGAAAAATCGAACAAAGTTATGTTGAGAGGTTTTATCTGGTAAAATATATTAATACTTATTTGGGAGGAAACTATACAAACACCATTTCACTTGAGTTTCTACAAAATAGCCGGCTAAGATTTACATGGAGTTCGTGTAGTTTGCCAGATTATTGTGATCCCAATGCTGCCAATATTTTCTTTCAAAATTTTAAGAATCAGAACCAATTAGTGGAACAATTTAAAATAGCATTATCGTTGAGATACACATTAAACGACGCGACATTGACTCTTCAAGATATCTGTAGCAAACCTCTCAACCCACCTATACCATCGAGAAATATATGGACGTTGAGTGTCAATCAATGTGGCGGGCTAATACAACTTATTCCTGCTAACATGTTTTCAGATAGTGAAGACGGAGACACGAGAAGTCTAATATTATCGCTAACAAAAACAGACGATACCACTCTTCCACAATGGATTTATTTTGACACTGTCTCTCAAACTATATACGCAGTTCCAACAAGACAAGAAGCAAGAAACTGGAATGGACTGTTGAAATTAAGAGCAACTGACTCAACGGGTCTATTCGCTTCAATTCAGGTATCATTCGTTATAACAACACCTCTTGAACCGAAGTATTTTTTCACGTTTCAATATTCTCTGATAAGTTCAATGCAATTGCCAAGAGTAACCGAAATCATCTCATTTACGACAAAGTTATCTAATTTTATGGGAACATCACCATCAAATATCGCTTTACAAGCTTATTCCATGCTTCCGTCATTTACCAGATCATTCAAATTTTCGGATTGTTCGATAAGTTATAATCCGTGTGATTTAGCTTCGTTAACCAAACTGAGGGACAAATTTATAAGTTCTAATAATTTTCCAGTTGATTCATTTAAAGTTGCCATGCAACCTCAATATAATATCTTGTTTGGCCTAACTGAACAATCTGGGTCCTGTACAGGTAATACACTAAGTCCACCCAAGGTTATCACTAAAATCTCAACGCTCCGTATATCACTGTGCGGGTTTTTCGACTATTTAATTCCAGAAAACACATTTTACGACCCTCAGGACGGGAATACAAGGCAACTGACACTGAGCCTAAAATCAAACCAACAACCTTTAGGAAGCGATTCATGGATTCAATTCAACAGCAACACGCAAACAATATATGGTATTCCATTAGCTCAGTATGCTATAGCATCGCCAAATGGATTCACCTACACCCTTACCGCAGAAGATAAATCAAAATTACCGGCAGAAACACCAGTTAACATTGTTGTCAACGGCAACCCAAACATCGTATCAGAATGTCAACTCCGAATTGATTTTCAAACAACCGAGACCAGCTTAAATATGGTGACAAGACTGCAGTACATCACCACAAAATTAAAAGCTTATTTTGAACTGTCGTCAGAAAGTGATATTTCCATTATTAATTATGTGAAACAAAATTCAATGAATTTCCAGTTATTTTGGTCCTACTGTTCCCCATTATATCGCACATCACCACCATCATCTGTTGAAAAGGTTGATTATTATGGTTTCATAACAAAAATTCTGGTGAAATTATTTACCAGCGATCGAAAAACCGTTGTGCCGTCATTTTATACAGCATTTGGTAGTTCGTATACCGTTATGAACGTGGTAACACAATTTACAAAACGTTGTCTAAATCTTCCTCCAATTGTATCTCCCGGTAATGCTGAGTTAAAGATCACTTTAGCAAGTTGTGGCTATACACAAAGGACCCTTGGAAATAATTTATTTTATGATTTTGAAGATGGTGGCACATCCTCGTTGAAGTTGACCATGCACCAAAGCGACGGTGGAGCGATGCTACAAATTAACAGTTGGGTGAATGTAGATGGTGAAACACGCTCCATTGTTGTCATGTGCGATGATAATGTTAGAAAACTAGTTCCAGGTTTGCACACTGTTGTACTAAAAGCCACTGATTCAAAAGGTTTGAGTACCAATTTAAATGTAATCCTTGAGAAATTTCAAAACAATGGAAATCAACAATCACCATTTGAGGTAACGTTTGAACTGAAATATAACGGACATTTTTCCAGACCACTGGCTTACGAAGGCATACTTGCGATACAACGAATAAAATCTTACTATCAAATTTTGGATTCTCCGGGAATATTGGTCAAAGCATACGACATAACAAATCCATACCTCCAGTATAGAAAAATCATTTGGACAACATGCAAATACCAGTCATGTTCTTCTCAAGTCCTGAGTAAAACCAAAGCATTGCGTTCATCTTCAGGTGCCTTAATTCCACAATTTACCAATGCATTCCTGAATGATTTTACTGTTTTTCGTGTTTACTATACCAGCAGCTGCAGTCCACCAACTACACCACCGTACAATAATAACTCACCTTCAACTATAAAGCTTTCTTACTGCTCCTTATTCTCTTATCAGCTACCTAGTAACCTATTTTTTGACAATGCTGAAGGTGACTTAAGAGGTTTGTCAATACAATTGTTTGATTCAAATGGAAACAAATTACCAAAAAACGCCTTTTTACAATTAAATTCAGCCAATCTGAATATATATGCCATAAATTCTCAATCGATACCAGATACTGCGAGAAAGATGACCTATACAATAAGCGTTTCAAATAGTGCTCGATTGACAGCGTCTGTTCCTTTGAATGTTGAATTTGATGTAACACCATATATTGCAGATTGTCCAATCACAATTGAGTTCCACTATGTCTACAGAACACCTCAAACAACTGATTTAGATGTCCTTTGGTTGTTCCTGAGCAGATTGCAGAGCTATTACAAAGATTCAGCAATGAATATCAAGGTTCTTGATTTTCATGAGACATCAAGTGAAAACTATCGTTTACAATGGAGCAACTGTACCTTTTCGTTTGCAACTCAGCAATTAGCAGACAAGGGTTTAAGTGAATCAGACAGAACAGCGATAACACGGGTTTTTTCCAAAGTTGTTGATATCAATACACAACAGGTTAATCAAAACTTCCAATCTGCTTTAAGTCAATATTTCCTAATTCAATCCGTTTTTACCAGTTATAAATGCATTGAGACAAATCCATACCCTGGTAGCGTGCAGGAGTACCGAATTTATCCAAAAGCTTGTGTACTCTTCAAAGAAGTTCTACCATCAAATGTATTCCTTGATGAAAAAGATGTCGACATCCGAAACATGGACCTAACGCTCACTTATACAAATGGACAAGTTGTTTCTATTGATGAATGGATTCAAATTAACAACGAGAATAAAGACAACCAGTATCTATATGGCACTGTTACTAAAACGGTAATGGAGAGTGCACCAGTTACTGGATTAAGATATTTGATTAAATGTACTGATAGTTCTGGTCGTAGTGCCACGTTGCCGCTCATTGTGTTAGTAATTCAGCAATCCGATATGTACGAAAACGACTTTCTTATCGGCTTTAGAACTAGTTTTGGAAGCACTGTTCCTTCTGCATTGATATTGTCAGACCTAACGCAAAGAATTGCCAGGTTTGTCAATCCTAATGATGTACAAACAAAATTATTTGTCAAGTCATTTGATAGATCTTCGTATATAAGATTTTCACACTGTGATTTGGTTTGCAACGAGAACACACTCAGGAAAATTTTCACCGACTTCCAAAGTATACAATATCAAACAAACCCGAGCTTTAAACTGATTCAGGCTTTAAGACCAACCTTTGAGGTATCGTACGTATATATCAGTGCACCAAAGTGTTTTCCAAATCAAAATGAAACAATAACACCAGGCTCGTGTCCACCAATTAACATTCAAAGTTGTGGTTATTTTACAAACACCGTTTCATCAAAATGTTTCCGAGGTTCTTCAGGAGTGGATAGCAGAATTTTTATGATCGACATTTATCAAAATAATTTGTCACCAATACCAAAGAATTCTTGGTTGCAGTTTAATATACCAACTCAGTCCTTCTATGGAGTTCCAATCTGGAACCAATTATCAGCATCGCAAACCTATCAAGTCGAAGGTAATTAGTTCATCTATGTTTTGTGAGTGATCTGTTAGGTTTGAGCCACACATGAAACCCTGCTACAAATATTTCTGTGTTTCTTTTCTTATTCAAGCAAAATTAGAAGTTTTTTGTTTGTTTCTGCTATTCTTGTTGACGGGAGTGTATTACTTATATATAATATACTGCGACAAATTTAACTCTTCTGTTAAAGCAAAAATTGAGGAACCTTTCGAACAAAATAAAAGATGCACAAAATAAATGACGAGAAACCAACAAATTTGATAATAAAACAACTGAATTTTATTTTAAAAGCATTTTATTTCTTGAAGATTATCGTAAGAACGATTTAATTTGCCAGCAAGTCAATAAAATAATTATGTATTTATTATAATAAAAGTATGACAATTTATTTAACTTACTGATGATGTAGGATGTTCTTTTGAAAAGCTCCGAAAATGTTTTAATATATATAACTTCCTTAATCGGATATATCAATTAACATAATTCCATCCCTTCTAATTTCAGCAATGCATCCAGCATCTGGGAAGAAGGTTTACACACCGATCAATTTTGATATTGATGACTACTCATCCGTCAAAGCAGTATATAGCAAGATCTGTCAAATTACCATGTCCTTCGTAACGTCATATGGTCCCCACACTAATAATATCATCATACTCCGTCAGCTTTTAGAAAAAATATCCTCTTTTCAGAATCCTAATCCTGGCATTAATACTTACCTAGTAATTGAGTTCCTGCGTCAAAATGATTTACTAACTTTAACTCTTTCAAATTGTACGTGGATAAATCTATTGAAAACTCAAACTGCCTCGAATTATCTCCAGGAGGTTTTAAAGTTCATGAACCATTATTTCGTGATCACTGGAAGCACAGTTGTTGATCTCAAAACATCGTTCAGGGAACATCTTAAGCCAGAATTCTTATTACAAAATTTACAAACAACAACAACTTGTACAAATACACCTGTAGCTCCACCAATCCCAAACAAAGACTTATTCATTACTTTGAATAAACGATGTGGGATGTTCACCTATCTGATACCAACCGATACTTTCACAGACCCAAAATATGGTACCACCAGGAAATTAACATTGAAACTACTGTCGCAAGTTGGGGAAGATTTGCCCAAATCATCCTGGATTAGTTTAGATCGAAACCAAAATATTTACGGGCTTATTGGAAAGGATGTAAGCACAAATCAACCAGTGGGTGGATATGTCTTTCTGTTGGAAGCAACCAACACGGACGGACAATCAGCAACAACACGTGTTACAATCAAAATGCCCATCAAATCTTGGACTCCTGAAGTCATCACTTTGAAAATAACAAGTTCCATATCTTCAGTACCTGACAATGAGTTAGAATATAAATGGAAATTGGTCAATAGAGTCGAATCCTATGGAATCTTCACAGCCTTGAAGGACAATTTTTACGTTAAGTCATTTGATACAGTGAATGATATATTTGCAGTCACGGAGATAGGATATTGTTTACAATGTGATCATAACTATTACTCAAGAATGAAATACATCGAAAGAGATTCAAATGCTTTCAAAACATGGGTGAATCAAAGGGTTACTGTAGTTGATATCAGTTATGTTTTTTCTTCTATTGATCAAATTTCGGAACAATGCAGAGGTGAAATATATCCAGTGGAAAGTATCCCAAAAATAGAATTCAAACTTTGCTCTCCCAATGAGTATGATCTAACCCTACTTTATACTTCGTATGTTGAAGAGTTCGAGGTGGAATTTCTAACAGCTAGCGGGATTAACGTAGCATCTTCTTCGTGGATTAACTTACTCAAGAATCCTTACAGAATAGTGGCTTATCCAACGAGAGAATTGATGGATACACAATCTGCTTACGGTTATACTTATAAGATTCGCCTTAAGGAAAACGGAAAAGCATTGAATGATGGTCAACAACTCAATATATTCATTACAGATACGACGCCATCGGATGGTCAAATGTACACGTTAGCAATTGTCAACAGTGCAGCCACTGTCGAATCGGACGTATACTATGTTAATGAAATATGGAAATTAACAACATCGTATCTGGGAGGATCAAAATCAATCCAACATGTTTCATTCACAAGATTTAATACTAATCCAACGGAGTTTACACTGTCATGGTTCAACTGCTCATTGCGGTGTGGACATCCCGCTGTTCAAGCTACCAACGCTCGACTGTTTACAAATGGCATCGTAAGCAATGAATACAAATCAAAATTTCCCAGCGAGTACCAAGTGCAGTCACTAGAAACATCGTGCAGCGATAACCCACCGAGAGTTAACGAAACATTAACGTTGGAGGTTCCTGCTTGTGGATATTACGTGTACAAACTGCCAAATGATTTTGCATATGATTCCTCTGATGGTTATTTGGAAAATCTTTCGGTGGAAATGAAAAATATCGACGGTTCAGAACTTGGGAGAAGTTCATGGATTCAATTCAACAAAATGAGAAAAGAAATCGTGGCGTTACCTGACGAGATTGTCATCAGTTCCTTACCAACTACTGGAAGAAAATTTTCTATTTACGTTACAGATAGCTCTAAGAAAACATCAGTGTCGACATTAATTGTCAAAGTCGTCGATATAAAAACAAGTTATATGAAATTCATTCTATCGTTTCAAAGCACATTTTCATCATCCACCACTTTTGTGGAGATACAACGAAACGTAATGTTCATGTTGGCTAATTATATCGGAGATAAATCGATGTCTTCTTATCAGACTTTAACGTTCTCTCAAATCTCGAGCTCACAGAATGTGGAATTGTACTATTACAAGATGTCATACTGTGCAGTCAATCAATATATATGCCCGTCCGAACGTAATACCCTTGTAACCAAACAAGAAGCAATTTCGGTTGGCGGTGTAACCAACAAGGCATTCATCAGTTACATTGACCAAATGTCACAAAGGAAGATCAAGCTTGAGAATGCCTTTGTGGAAACACTTTATGATGTTGATCAAGCTCCCACAGTTATTAACACAAATCCTCTTATTTCTGTCAACTACTGTTCTACTGTAAAGTATGAAATTCCAAAAACCTTTTTCTCTGACAAAGAAGGTTCACATCTGAAGTACAACTTATACTTAGATAACGGCGGAACCATTCCTAGAACAAGTTGGGTATACATGTATCAAAATTATATATACATAATGCCAGTGTTATCTTCAACGCAGAAAGGTTTGAGACGCTATAAGCTTGAAGCTATCGATAAATGTGGACAGACGGCTCGAACAGAAGTAAGAATTGATTTATCTGGAGAATCCACTTCGTCACCATACTCGATTCGCGTAAGACTTCAAGCCAGGAATGAACTTCCTTACTCCGTTGAGTTATGGAATATTCAACAAACATTAAAAGAATGTTATGGGTCACAATTAAAGACAATCCGTAGCGAGTCGTTTAGATTCTTCAGCAACTTAATGGAATACCAATGGACCAGTTGCTCTATTTTAACATCAGTATGCAACAAAGATGCCATTGATAAACTGTCAACTAAAACGTTTTCATCACCTAACGTTCTCAGTCAAACACTTAAGAATTGTTTTAAAGATGAGTACATTTTAGAGGGTGCATCTGAAATACGATCCAAAGACTGTCCAGAAAATTTAGATCCACCAAAAGTGGTCACACCACCTATAATCTCCACAACATTTTGCCAGAAATTGACTTACCCAGTCCCCGTTAACACATTTCACGATGCACAAGATGGAAACACGCGACAACTGAGATTGGAACTGTTAACAGAGGATTTAGAAACTTTGTCGAATAATGGATGGATTCAATTCGATCCTGTTACACAGACAATTCATGGTTATCCAAATACAGGGGAAAATAAAAATGAAGTAAAAAAAATTTTTATCTATAAGTTAAAAGCGATTGATAGTACACAAGCTTACTCAATCACGGACCTTTTAATTAGAATCCAGCAAGATGCACCATCTTTAGATTATTACATGATTTTGACAACACAATCTCTCGTTTCAAACCGGCCATATGTTGATGAGGAGATCGAGTTGATCACAAAATTGAAAGATTATTTCGATAGGGGAAATCTCAACGCTATCTCTTTCACGAGACAATCTAACACGGCTACCTTCAAGTTTTCGTTTTGCGATTTTCCACTCCATGTTTGTCCATGTAACCTGCTGAAGGAATATCGAGATATGATACAGCCATCAACTATGCTATCACAAGCTTTGCAGCCCACTCATCTATTGAGGTCAATCACTGACCAAAAACAGGGTAAATGCTTGGAAAACACTGATCCTGTAGTCAACCAGAAAATCCCGACCGAACTAATACCAGTTGGTCAATGTTATGAAAGATTGATACCTGAACGTACGTTCTTCGACAAGGAGGATGGTTACACGAGAAGCCTATCAATATCCCTGAGGAGCGTCGATAATGAAGTTTTCCCAGCAAATCATTGGATTCAAATTGAAAATCAAAAGTTATGCGGGATTTTGCCTTACCAAACATACGTTAGCTCAAGATACGGTATTGCCCAGAACAGACTTTATGAGTATAACGTCGTAGCACGTGATTCTTGTTCGAACGAGGTATTCAGCAGAACGCTCTCTACACTTGACATTCGTTCGTATCCTCGTTCCAGAAATTATCTCTTATACATGGTTATCATAAAAAATGAAGGAGATTTTATGTCCAACTGTCAAGACATTGATCAGTTTTTCACAAAAATTGCTCAATACACTGGCAATAACAAAACTGATTTGTTAGTCGAACAGATCTACCTATACAATACAACCACAACAAATTATACCGAAATAGCGTGGGGTTATCGAGAGTTAACTGAGGAAAATTGCAGCAATGACACTCTGACAATGATAAGAGAAAAATTCTTCTCTTCTATAAACGTTACAAACTCGAATATTATCCAATACATGGCTCCTGAATACGAGGTTGTGCAGGTAATAGAGAGAAAATTTGGTCCTTGTGCGCCACTTACAACAATTGGATTTTTCAAATCTAACGAAACTGAATTCCCATGGTGGATTTTATGGATTATTTTGGGAATTGCGTTGCTAGCGTTGTTGCTGTGGCTGTTATGGTTATGTTCCCCACGATGTTGTCCTGGTTTGTGTGGCTTTTGTGGGAACAACCTATGCTGCGGCACGTGTTGCAGACCAGGGGCGCCATATTCGTCATTTAATGACAACAGTAATGCCATGCCTAATCCTAACGACATAGAATCAGGTATTTAATGACTTATAATAACCAGTAATTATATAAAACTTCTTTGTTGCTTTTCATCCATCAAGTCGTCGTACCGTTGATAACTTGTCGGATCCATTGTTAATTTTCCTTCCTTAAGAGTTAGCTCGCATAACTCGAACATTCGTTAACTCGGATCAACTTAACAGGATTGTACTAGTACGAACTTTTGTCTTTTAAAACGTGTATGTTGTGAAGCCATCGTTATCCTCATAATGATTTTGAAAAACTAACAACATCAACATTTAAGTTTTTTATTCATAGGAGTTGCAGCAGTACCACGTGATGAAGATGAGCCAACTGCAGGTGTTTTAGGAGTACCACGTGATGAAGATGAGCCAGATATAGCAGGTAATGAAAAGATTACTTTAAACATGTTGTCATTTTTTAAAACTTATTAACCATCTTCGTTTCAAAAATTCGTTAAACTCCATCTCTCTTGATGTTATTACAGGTGTTGCTTCAATACCTAACGATCAAGATGAATCAGGTAGATGAACTATTGAACCTTCTCCATTGTCTTAAGATCGATTTCTCTAAAGCTTCAACCTGTATTAGCATTCTTTTCCTTAAACTCAGTTTACTTTCTGTCCCAAATTTTAACTTTCAGACGGTTCCTCTGTACTGATTGGTACACATACTTTGATGGGCGATGACAATACTTACAACTCTTTATTTTTCTTAGAAGATGAACATGAAAATCCGATATCTGTTGAAGAGATACCAATTGGTATTGCTAAACCTGTCATGGAAGATTACAACATTCCAGACGATTTTCAATTTTCAAATGACGAACCTGATGCGACAGCATTACCGAGGGTAAAACGTTTGCAGTATATATAAAGATCTATCACGAGTTCATGGTTTTATGTCACATGTAGACTTGATTATCAGTACAGGCCTCGTTTCTGTACAGACCTTGTTTCTGTGAAGTTAATAACTTAAAATTGTCCCACAATGATTTGCAGTAAAGCAAAATTCATAACTAAATAATTACCGTGAAATAATGTAATTGTATTAAAACGAGATTTATACTGAGAACCAAGTCATGAACTCGGGATTAGTTTAATTCACTTTCACTCTAAAACAGATCAGTCAAACCAAATATTCGTCCAGTAGAAATTCGCCTTAATTCAAACTCTCCTTAATTCGAACCAAGGGTTTACAGCTGATATTTATTGATGAGATCTATAAGATTTAGAAGATTTAGTCCTAAAAGCTGAAGTTTCTTTAAATGTTTTTTTGTATTGTTTTATTTTCAGAAGGTACCGTCACCGTCACCGATATCGGAATCGTCAATACATTTCGTCGAGAAAAGAGACGACGAAGAGGGAGTCGATTATAATTTTAGCGATACGGAAATAAACTCTACAAAGCAACTACCGCAAATTCCACAGCAGGTCAGGACAGAATCCTATCAAGATACCAGAGGTGCTGTTGATCGACGAACAACTCGTATAACATCGAGGGACACCTCAGTGAGAGAAACAGTTCCGCAGCCTTATCGATTACCCAGGCAACCCAGTATGTATATAGAACGGCATGAAGATAGGACCCCTAGGAGTATAATTATAAATGAAAACTTTGTTGGGGAAAATGAAAGACCAGTGTTTGTAGAGAAAAAAAGGCGAAGATCCAAACCTTTGGTCATAGAGGAAAGGAGACAGTCGAAACCAATCATTATTGAAGAGATTCCAGTTAAAAAATCCTACACTTCATCAAGACATTACAGAAATGCAGATGCATTAGTGGATGTACCTATCGTAATGGAAGTAAAGGAATCTGAAAACCGAAGGACGAAACATGGTAGACATGGTAGCGATGGCGACACATTGATTAAAAGACGAAACAGAAGACGGTCAATTTCGCCAATAAGAAGATCGATAAACTCTGTAAAAAGCAGAAGTTCGACAAGTCGACGGAGACGGTCGTTATCACCAACTCGTCGACAATGGCTGTCGTCAAAACCTGTAACACTTCATATTGACGATAAAGATTACGAGAACAAAAATACTCGGTTATATTCTCGTCCGTATGCACGGACAGATTCATACGAAAATTCTCGTTACAAGCATGCGTCAAAAAGAGACTTGGCACTATACATCGATAGTGATGATAGCTTCAACAAACATACCAATAAAACAACGACAAACAGAACGCTGCATTATCTGGCAGAATCTGATTCGAGTGCCTCTGATAAGGTGAGGGATCGATATTTTCAAATGGTGAAAAAGAAAAAAACAGGCGGTTCCTGAATTGCTATGTTTGTTCGGTAAAAATTGACCAAAACATATATCAATATACCCTTCAAGAGAAGGGAAATTTTTTATTCGCACATGACATAATTCATCTGATAATTTCTCTTTAACTGAGTCTATGGTTCATCTTACAATTTTTGTTTGGATAAATGCCTCATTCATGTCAAGTGTCAGGCTGTGAGAACATATTGACCGGAGAATCCACGTGTTTATATTTGAACCAATCATCTGGTTGCATCTAGTTACCATGAGTGAACGAGATTTAGTTTCAAAAATAGAATTTAAAGATTTCTCTTGTTTTGTTTTTCTTATAGATATTCTTTTCGCCAATGGTTCCGAGAAGTAGAGAATATTTGACAAAAACCCACAGCAAACCCTCAACATCGAGTCGACTGCAAAACATCCAAACAATAAAACGCGATGCAAGAGGTAAGTCTCGGTATGAGTATGAGAATGGTGGGGGAAGAAGACTTGAGCTGTTTAAAAGTAAAGGAAGAACATCAAAAAAAAACAAGGACAGACGAGAAGTATACAGGTTAAGGGGTAATGATGTTGTTTATAAAAGCAATCGCTATGAAGACGATGTCTCGGAGGTGTAAAGAAAAATGAACCAAAAAGGAAAAGAAATTCTTTCTAGTGCCACCTCGAACAAGCGTCCTACCTAATTGACACTTTTCAACCAAAGTTATGGAAATTTCTTTTTTAAATTTCGTGGAGGAAGTTCTTGTACATATTTATTACATCCTTTATATGATGAAGGTATGAGGTTTTTATGAATTAATATTTGTATGTGTAGTATTGTATTTGTTATTTATATTCAATAATAAAGTTATGAGTCTAACAGCAGTTTTTTTTAAGTATCTTTCTACAAAGCTATTAATTTGTTGAACTTTCTGAATAGTATTCATTCACACGATGCGCCACTGTCCGATACGCCACTCTGATGGGCGTCTTTCATAAAGGAAAAATTATGTAAAAAGGGTTGAAATCATCTATTGTGCGATTATCAGATAATGAAAATCGTTATCCCAAGACAATCTGATCCAACGACAAGAAGTCATCAAGAATAATTTCTAAAATTTGAAATAAATGAAGAAAGAAAACCAGGCTATGAATCATATAGTGAACTTTGTAAAGCAATCAGATTGGCCTTTTTGTTGTTCAAACATTTGAAAATAACAGACAATACACCTTCGCCACCCAGTGGGCAAAATCTTCAAAAAGTCTTTGTAAAGGAGTGTTTTTTTATTGAAACTTCAGGCGGTATTGCATGCCATTCCTATTTCTATTTAAATACAGTTTACTGATAACAAGTAAACCCAAGTAACAAAAATGATTGATTTAATTGTTAATTGAAATGTATTTCTTCGGGGTCAAGTGATTGACGTAAATATCTTGGAACGAAAGAAAGACAGAAAGAATCCAAAAAGTAACTTCTCAAATATTGTTTGGTCACAGTTGTTTCCCAATCATCACAGACAGGGTAAAATACATTTATCGATGAAATTCAATATCCGATCAAATAAAAAAAACATTATTTGAGTGAGCAGCTGCTCTAATATGCATGTAAACTACAAATGTCGTTTTAATAGAAAAGCACATGCACCAGTCTGTTTAACGATTCAAATCTAATTAACGCCATATAACTTTTGAAGGGAAAATATAACATTATCCTCAAACAAAATCTGAGCGTAAGAATTAAAGCAACTCAAGTTTTTTCTATTCGAGATCACGATGAACACATTTCTCTTCTGTTTGTTTCTGCCTTTTGTAACGGGCATACCAATCGGTAAGTTCTGTTCCAAGTTATTGCGATGCTTTTGGACAAGCGAAACGTGTTTGCTATACGCACGAGAATTTCTTTTTTCCATCCAAGAGATTTGCGAGATTTTCTAATATTATAAGCCACTATATGCATTTTTTACGTTAGACGAAGCGTTTTGCTTTATAACCAGAAGTAGTTGCGCGAATCTAATTAAGACAATTGAATTGCGTACCGAAAAAGAGTACAAAAGCGGAAATGGGGTCAATTGACGTCCCTTCGTTGACTGAATCTTTTGGCCAAACATTTGACGACGGGAAACTGTGACGTCAATATCATCATGGCGTAAATAAAATCTTTCACAAATGATATTGACGCTTCGTGGGAAACATATCATCCCATAGATCTGCTTTGCGTGTACTATCCCATGATTTCCTTTTTCCAAGAATAATAAATATGCGTTTTCGGGTTGGGAAGGGGGTAGGGTATGGTGCACCCTAAAATACAGACTAATTATAATCGGTAAAAGTTTTTTAAAAAGATATCAATTTAACTTGCAATTTGTGACTATGATTCGCCAACATTTTTTTAACCTGTCAGTATTTCTAAAAAAACCAAAAACACCAAAATACATCAAACATAACCGACTTTCAGAATTTAAGATACTTTTCTAAAGTTATCAGTGTGTTTCTCTAACAAGATGCGATCATAATGTTTTGATCCAGAGTCTACTTTAGTTTGAAAGGACGCAAAAAGTTTGTCGTTAACTCAGACAGAAATAACAAAATTTTGAACACAAAATACTGATGATCGAGTGATGATCGCATCTTGTTGGAGAAACCTATAGAAGTACATGCAAAATTAAAATACAGAAATTGAATTTCACTTCCATGTATGTAGGTAAAACAGACGAGAACACCGTTATACCGACCATCCTTCCAGAAACAGAACCACCCACCACAGTCCCTGAAACGGAGCCACCAACAACATTGCCGGAAACACAACCATTCACCACGGTCCCTGAAACGGAGCCACCTACTACATTGCCAGAAACAGAACCACCTTCAACATTGCCAGAGACAGAGCCACCAACAACATTACCAGAAACAGAGCCACCTACTACATTGCCAGAGACAGAACTACCAACAACATTACCAGAAACAGAGCCACCGACAACATTACCAGAAACAGAGCCACCTACTACATTGCCAGAAACAGAGCCACCAACAACATTACCAGAAACAGAACCACCGACAACATTACCAGAAACAGAGGCACCTACTACATTGCCAGAAACAGAGCCACCAACAACATTGCCAGAAACAGAGCCACCGTCTACATTGCCAGAGACAGAACCACCAACAACATTACCAGAAACAGAACCACCGACAACATTACCAGAAACAGAGCCACCTACTACATTGCCAGAGACAGAGCCACCAACAACATTACCAGAAACAGAGCCACCTACTACATTGCCTGAAACGGAACCACCAACCACAAAACCAGAAACAGAGCCACCGTCTACATTGCCAGAGACAGAACCACCAACAACATTACCAGAAACAGAACCACCGACAACATTACCAGAAACAGAGCCACCTACTACATTGCCAGAAACAGAACCACCCACAACAGACCCTGAAACGGAGCCACCTACTACATTGCCAGAGACAGAACAACCCACAACATTACCAGAAACAGAGCCACCAACTACATTGCCAGAAACACAGCCACCAACAACATTACCAGAAACAGAACCACCGACAACATTACCAGAAACAGAGCTACCTACTACATTGCCTGAAACGGAACCACCAACCACAAAACCAGAAACAGAGCCACCCACAACAGTCCCTGAAACGGAGCCACCTACTACATTGCCAGAGACAGAACAACCCACAACATTACCAGAAACAGAGCCACCTACTACATTGCCAGAAACAGAGCCACCAACAACATTACCAGAAACAGAACCACCGACAACATTACCAGAAACAGAGCCACCTACTACATTGCCTGAAACGGAACCACCAACCACAAAACCAGAAACAGAGCCACCCACAACAGTCCCTGAAACGGAGCCACCTACTACATTGTCAGAGACAAAACCACCCACAACATTACCAGAAACAGAAGCACCAACCACAATCCCTGAAATAGAAGCACCAACCACAAAACCAGAAACAGAGCCACCCACCACAGTTCCTGAAACGGAGCCACCTACCACATTGCCAGAGACAGAACCACCCACAACATTACCAGAAACAGAAGCACCAACCACAAAACCAGAAACAGAACCACCAACCACAATACCAGAAACAGAACCACCTACTACATTGCCAGAGACAGAACCACCTACAACATTACCAGAAACAGAAGCACCAACCACAATCCCTGAAAGAGAAGCACCAACCAGAAAACCAGAAACAGAGCCACCCACCACAGTCCCTGAAACGGAGCCACCTACTACATTGCCAGAGACAGAACCACCGACAACATTACCAGAATCAGAACCACCAACCACAAAACCAGAGACAGAAGCGCCAACCACAAAACCGGAAACAGAACCGCCAACCACAAAACCAGAGACAGAAGCCCCAACCACAAAACCGGAAACAGAAGCGCCAACCACAAAACCAGAAACAGAACCACCCACCACAATCTCTGAAACAGAACCACCAACCACAAAACCGGAAACAGAACCGCCAACCACAAAACTGGAAACAGAAGCGCCAACCACAAAACCAGAAACAGAACCACCCACCACAAAACCGGAAACAGAACCACCAACCACAAAACCGGAAACAGAACCGCCAACCACAAAACCAGAGACAGAAGCCCCAACCACAAAACCGGAAACAGAAGCGCCAACCACAAAACCAGAAACAGAAGCTCCAACCACAAAACCAGAAACAGAACCACCAACCACAAAACCGGAAACAGAAGCGCCAACCACAATACCAGAAACAGAACCACCAACCACAAAACCAGAAACAGAACCACCAACCACAATACCAGAAACGGAACCACCTACTACATTGCCAGAGACAGAACCACCCACAACATTACCAGAAACAGAAGCGCCAACCACAAAACCAGAAACAGAACCGCCAACCACAAAACCGGAAACAGAAGCCCCAACCACAAAACCGGAAACAGAAGCGCCAACCACAAAACCGGAAACAGAAGCCCCAACCACAAAACCGGAAACAGAAGCGCCAACCACAAAACCAGAAACAGAAGCCCCAACCACAAAACCAGAAACAGAAGCCCCAACCACAAAACCAGAAACAGAAGCACCCACCACAAAACCAGAAACAGAAGCACCCACCACAAAACCGGAAACAGAAGCGCCAACCACAAAACCAGAAACAGAAGCCCCAACCACAAAACCGGAAACAGAAGCACCCACCACAAAACCAGAAACAGAAGCGCCAACCACAAAACCAGAAACAGAAGCCCCAACCACAAAACCGGAAACAGAAGCGCCAACCACAAAACCAGAAACAGAAGCCCCAACCACAAAACCGGAAACAGAAGCACCCACCACAAAACCGGAAACAGAAGCACCCACCACAAAACCGGAAACAGAAGCGCCAACCACAAAACCAGAAACAGAAGCCCCAACCACAAAACCAGAAACAGAAGCACCCACCACAAAACCAGAAACAGAAGCACCCACCACAAAACCGGAAACAGAAGCGCCAACCACAAAACCAGAAACAGAACCGCCAACCACAAAACCAGAAGCAGAAGCGCCAGCCTCAAAACCAGAAACAGAACCACCAACCACAAAACTAGAAACAAAACCACCAACCACAATACCAGAAGCAGAAGCGCCAGCCTCAAAACCAGAAACAGAACCACCTACCACAAAACTAGAAACAAAACCACCAACCACAATACCAGAAGCAGAAGCGCCAGCCTCAAAACCAGAAACAGAACCACCAACCACAAAACTAGAAACAAAACCGCCAACCACAAAGCCGGTTACAAAACCGCCAACCACAAAGCCGGTTACAAAACCACAAACTACAAAGCCGGTAACAACACAACCAAGTGTTGCTTTTGCAGGATTACCTTTTTCGAAACGTTAGTGTATTCCTACTTGCTATTTGATCATATCTCTTTTGGATTGGATTTTACATATCTTTTGGGTCACTAAAATTAATTTAAAAGTTAAGCCTAGTTTCCAATAAAACAAAATTGTCGCACAACAGTTGCGCAACTCTTGTTGTTCAACAGTTGTGTGACATAGTTGTTGTGCGTCATTATGTTTCCATTGTACGCGTTTCAGAACAGATTTTTGAACAACCAGTTGTAAGCTGGTTTCCTTCAAAACAAAACAACACCAAAAGTTGAGCAACAGTTACACAACAGCTTTACAATCTGCAACACATGTTGCAGGAATAGAATCATTTCTATCTTTGGAGGCAAAGTAATAAATGTTGAGCAACAAATTCATTTTTGTACAGCCCTCTGTTTCCAACATGTTCATTGCTGTTGCAGAACAGTATTGTAAATTATACAAATACAAATTACATTACTGCATACGAAGAAGAGTTTATCTTTTATAATAAGGAGAAGTTGTTCCCTTAAAAACATTCAATTCATATCACTTCGAGGGAAACCTTTCCGCCATTTAAAAAAAAAATTGTTTTCAAAAAAGAAAAAGAAAAAAGAAAGTCTATCAGAAATTTTTTGCTTTTTTACGTTTTCAAATATATTTTATGATTCATCCTGTTTCTTTTTGTGCCGATTTTAAAATATACCAGTATTGTATAAGTACAACAATTTTGTTTTATTGGAAACCAGTTTTTATAATTTAGTTAAAGGTGCCAGACCACTTGGATGTTTCAAGGATAAGAAGAACGATCGTGCACTTCCTAATGAGTATGCAAACTTTCGATCTGAAATAGTATGGAGAGACATATCAGTGTCTATACAAAAATGCGTTGATGCTGCTAAAAAATCAGGTTTGAGATTCTATTTTCAGTAGATTGATATGTGGCAGCATTTTTTATCTATAAGGGACAACCTAGAACCTCTTTCATTTTCGATATATGGACAGCGGCGTAGACCCTGGGTTCGAGGTTGCATAAGGGAATGTTTTGCTTCAAATGTTCTTCTTGAGGTTGCTTCAGCTTTGATGCAAAGAAACTCTCTGTGAATGACGGTGATTAAATGCTTAAACGATATTCTTACACAGGTTTTAAAGTCTTCTCTGTTCAATATTTTGGGGAATGCTGGACAGGACCAACTCCTAAAGTAACTTACAACCAGCATGGACCATCCACAAATTGTTGGAAAGGAGTCGGAAGAGACCTGACAAATTTTGTGTACGAATTGACCGATTAAGGTAAACCTAACGATTATGCATTCGATATATAATTTTGTTACTCAGCGGCTTTAGCACGATGAGTATTAAAATAGACGGGTTTTTTCATACACTTTTTTCCCGCCACAGGAATTTAATATTTCTTTTGTTTGATTGTTCCACTATAACAATATATAACTATATGTAACAATATATAACAATATATAACAATATATAACAATATATAACAATATATAACAATATATAACAATATATAACAACATAGGAATTCTTAAATGAAAGTTAATACTAAAGCCTTTTCATCCTAACTTTTGATATATCTTTTGTTTGAACAGTTCATTATAAATTTACATGTTTTCTTTTGTTTTTGATGACTTGTTCTTTCGAACAAAATCTTCAGTTGTAGTCTTGTATTTTCATTCTCTTGAAAAGAGATCTTCTGTAAACATGCTGTTTACATTTAATATGAGAACGTTCCTCTTTGATTGAAAAACTACTAGGCATGCTAGACGACAATTGTAAATACGAAAATATGAGGATCTGAAAGGAAAAGTACTCTCTCATTTCAGGTCCCAATATCTTATTTTATAATTTCGCGTTTTGGTGTCCCACCTCATTTTTTGGCAGTTTACAAAAAATGCGGCTTAATAAACACTGGAAGATAGAGGAAAGAAAAGCATGGAAATTTTAAAATCATATATTTTAGATTCTTTTATAATAAAACTAACTTATCCTCGTCGTTCGTTTCTGCATCATCATCGTCATCATCATTTCCTCTTTTAAATAGGTGCTGCCTAATTTGTGCAATTTTGTTTTTCTCGATTTAAGAGCAAGTTACTTTAACTGTACCTATGTATTACCATGATACAAAACCATTATTTACACATTCCACATCCATTGTCATTTATTCCAATTTTAATTTTCTGATCTAAAAGAAATAGAAGAATAAATTAAACACCTCTAGAACAAAAATGAACTTCCCTATCTGTATTTCTCAATAATGGAGGATATAAGAACGAAGATAATAAAGTGAGCAGTAAAATATCAAATAAACGTAAATTTCCATTGATCAGTTTTCGAAAACGTGATTCTTCCTACCTTTCCACTTCTCCATGTTCTCTTTCTCTGATCAAAATCTCTTTGATCATATATAATAATCTGTATTTTAGTTGTAGCAATCGAAGCCAATCACAAGATTGTGAAGATTTGTTGTGACGGCTTCTTTTGCGTCAGTGATAAGATGGTTTTTCTTCTTGATGGAAAAAAAAGAAGTGGAGATTTCATGGCGAGCTTTTGTTGTAACACATCAAGATCTGTTTCAATCTTGAGCTCAGAATCATAAACATCTTGAACGAGTCGTTTGATGGATGTTAGAAAACTTTGAGAACTTAATTCTCCAATCTTTTGTTTCTTCGCTTAACTTGCTGTTTATTGTTTCCAATTTTTCAAATCTTTTTTAGCATTCCAGACTTTTACTTTTTTCGAGTTCTCCGCTTTTTCATGCTTGTTTTGTCTTTTCGTAAAACTGTCCAGCCATGTTGGTTCGTTCTGCATTGAACTGATCTATTTGAGTTGTCAATTCTTTATTTTTAACAAGCAATCGATTCCATCAAATCTTCTTTCAACTTTTTCACTTTATCTTCAACATCCATACGACATTCCAATTATTCGATTTTCACTTTTTGTCCGCAGTCTGATTCATTTACCGCAATACATTTCTAAAGAAAGCAAAACCTTCTTTTATCTAGAAGGATAGAAAATCTTTTACCTACGATTAAAACCAGTTTCTTAATTTATTCACTTGTTGGTATTCAACGTATTTCTTAAAAAAGACTCTTTATAATACTTACAAAGTACTTCTCATATAAGAGGCTCGTCCTCTCTCTGCTATGAGTTGTTTCATCACAGAGCTTCTACAATGGGTTTATAATAACCCTATACTAACTGGTTATGGGGGCATTACCGGAAAAGATTTTACTGAGGATGATGCTCGGAGAGCATCGAAACGTCTTAATAATAGAATATATATTTAAATAAAATCAAGATGCTTCTGTTTATTTTCTTAATTACCGGAAAATATTGACTGACGTCATAGTAAAAGTGGTTCCATGGTCAGGGAAATAATAAAAATCATTCGAACATCAATTTAATGATTATACTGAAACTTTGCGGATTGCCAATATTTAATAATTTTGTCAACAGAAACGTTCCCGGAATAAGAATTGTGATTAATTATGATGACTGTTTATGACGGGCTTGAGAGTCTTTAATATTTACTATATCAAACGCCAAATCTTTCAAATTTGTTCAATCTTTTATGCGGTGATACCTTTTAATAGTATCGTAAAGGATGTTTTATCGCACTTAAAAAGGTTGTTGCGCATCTGACAGTCCCAGAGTGCATCTGACAGTCCCAGAATTTCCCAGAAGACATTTTGCATGTTTGTTTTTGTATATTGGCAAGTATTACGTGATATAAATAAGCAACTGAGTTACTCTTTTGTTTTACAGGTTGCAACCAAGCTACGAAAAGTCAATAGGAAAAGAACAATCTTAGTTTTTCATATGACTCCATATACGTTTAAATGATAAGTAATTATTTGGAGTTAGCTTCAGTAATTTTAATAATTTATTTTGATCATACAACCCATGTAAATAAATGAAGTAGTTTCGCAAACATGTGACAAGCATGCCCAACAATTTTGTTTTTATTGGAAACTTGAAAAACATTCCAATACGTACACGCCCTTATTATCCGCCATAAAAGCTTTACGCCACGGTTCTTAGTGCGCTTCTTAAAATCTTATTCAAAGAAGGCGCTTAAGAGAGGGTGGTTTAAACTTAGATGTAATCAAAAATAAACTTACGGCTTGAAGTCAGCGCTAACTTAATCCACTTAGAGTAGAAAAGGTATGGTCACACGCAGAAGTTAACCAAAATCACCAAATGACTTACCTTTACAACATTGCTTGCCTTATTCAACTTTTTGAAAACATCAATGTTCCTTCAGAAGCCCATTTCAACTTTTAGTAGCTGCTTCTAATATTCGTTTTCGCAAAATATTACCGGAAATTTTTCGCAATATCTGGTCTGTAAAATACACGCAAATCACGTGACCAAAATTTTAAATCAACAATACATCTTATGTTCTATTTATGAGCCAAATTTGAAGTCACGTGACTGAACAGCACTTGTATAAGAATATTATTATTATTATTATTATTATTATTATTATTATTATTATTATTATTATTATTATTATTATTATTATTATTATTATTATTATTATTATTATTATTATTATTATTATTATTATTATTATTATTATTATTATTATTATTATTATAAGAACAGTTATTATTTTCCCATGACGTCAAATTTTGGGGTTGATCAAAATGGTGCCCAAAAGCTGGACTTTCAGATCATAATGACCTATTCCAGAAACTTTTGACATGGTTTTGTTAGAAAAGCCATAATAGATTTTGTTCCTCAGCAGGAACCATTTTATATGTTGAAATTTATGGGTTTTTTCAACAAAAATATGCAAAATCACAATGGATTTCTTTTTTTCTTCGGCTGAATTTTCCTGGCTGTAAATGAAGCATGATACGTATAAAAAAAATTGAAAATGCTCCATATTTCCCGCTTTGTGGAAGACAACCATAAAAACATTGAGTGTGAAAAGTATTTTACACTCCTCCGCAGTGGTTCAACAGTTGTCACAGTTTGAAACAGCAAGAGATTTACTCTGTATAAAAACATTTGCAGCACTGTTTCACTTCTTTATGCTGCCGAATAAGAATATCTAAGAAATGAGAGGTATCTTCTTATCGATGTATGGATTGTTTATTTTAATCCAAGGTATGTTTTCGTTTGTTTGTTTGTTTGTTTGTTTGTTTGTTTGTTTTGGGCTGTAATAGAAAACAAAAGTTCGCATCGCACACCAGAGTATCAACTGATGATCAGAATAAAACGAAGAGTAAAAAATATTTGAAATTTGCGATTACCACCACTGTACTACAAATAAACATGCAACCCATGCCTGAAAGAAGAAATAAATCTCGGTATACAGACAGGAAAATCTAAGATACAGGTCAAAATATGAGGGAGGGAGGGAGCTGCTAAAAAGCACTTCTTACGTTTCGTTTGTTGTTTTGCGTCTACGGTCTAGATTTTTGACCAGCATAACCTGAAAATAACGCCTCAAAATAACGTCTCAAAATAACGCCTCAAAATAGCGCTCGAAATTATAACAAGTGTCACTAAGCATTTCTGTTCCTTTTGGAAACACTGTCATCGCCGAGTTGATGACACCTGTTTCTTCGGGATGGCCGACACCCTCTTCCCCACATACTGTAGTTTTTTTATTGTGTAGTTCTATTTTCCCAATGTAAAGAAGAATACACCTTTCACGAATTCGACGGAGGCGATGATATCTGCGATATTACAATTATAAAAGAAAAATGTAATTGGGACAGCGATATTATCTGGGATGATATTGATTATTGATTGGAACTTCAAATCCATACTTCCACATAACTCCATGAGAAATCAGTACAACTCTCTTGCTTTCTTTACCTTATATTTTCGTAAAATTTCTTTACAAGAGGTTCGTTTAAAACGTACGCAGACTGTTTAACCGACTCACAATGAGAATATTTTCATGCTATCCGGTATGTGAGCACTTCAATTTCGTTATACAACGGTTTGAGAAAAACGAATTCCCACCACACCGGATAGATTTTAAAACGTTATGAAAATCTGTCCGGTATAATGGGAACAAAGTCCGATTTTTTATTTTATCTTAAAACCCAAGAATGCATTCCACTATATCAAGCCCAATGTCATTTCTAATTGACCCTACGTATAGCATTGCTCTAACTTGACCAAAGGCCAGTATGCACTCACTCGTTGGGTCCAAATAGGAATAACGTGAAATTATATATATATATATATAAAAAATTACATTTCCTTCATATTAACTTTTTTCGTTCTTTTATCAATTGGATATAAGATTACAGTCATATAATGGTAATTATGCTGAGATCAACAAGAACAACCATTTGTCTGTCATCAAATTGATTCGAAGAGTAACGTGGCAACCATACATTAGTTGACCAGTAGAGAGGCGTCTATACTTTTCCATTAATTATGACGATTTTGATTTCTACGACAAATCGTTTAGTGTAAACAAGGAAAAAAATTAATCAAAGTGTAAACGCCACTTTCTGTAATCAATCTGGTTGCACTTACATTGCGTTTTTCCTCCAAATACGTTGGCAGCTGTCTATAATTATAGCGCGTTCTAACAATTTCGATAAAACTGGCAGTGTTGATAGTTTGCTGGTTCTTGAAGTAACTTTTTGTGAATAGAAATCTGCGAAATAGCTGAATGATAAGCACAAATTTAGAAAAAATAAAAAATGATTCTGTGTTCCGGCGTTTCGTCACAACTTTTAATGACTGGAACCATCTAGAGGATAATCAATAGCTCTAAAGCATGCAGGGATTGTTTTATTTATTGTGCGCATTGTGAACCACAATCAACTGGAGGCTAACAAAACTAATATTGTGCGAAAGAGGAATTCAGAAGTCATAGCAACAGGATATTTGGAACCATCGTGACATCCAAAGTAGCGAGATTAAATTATTTCATAATAATTAGTGACGTAAGTCAGAACACAGAATACACAAAACTTCAAGAACCAGCAAACTATCGACATCAGCTTTATCGAAATTCTGACTGACTCTGAATCAACTCTTACATGTAAGAAAGTAGAACTAGAGCCTTATGAATTCAGAATAAATTAACAGTTTATCGATGTGATAACGACACGCTGGAAGCAAACCGTAATTCATCAACCCCGGATGATCTGTTTGGGTTGAATGCTTTTAATCAATTGGTATCTTATGACTTCCAAAGTAATTAAGAGTTTCCTCTCACAATATACCGCTAAAGATGCACCTTGCATATTCGCTCCAAGTTGGCTCACTCTGCTATACGCACCAGCTTGGTATTAGGAATGTTAGTCCAACGAGGACTGTGTGTCCTTCTGCTCACCCCTACACTTCGCCGTAGTTATACAAAAATCAAGAAAATCAAAAAGTGGACTATCCCCTGGAGGTATAGAAGCATTCATCTATTTCTCAAATTCAATTATTTTTAGTGTCTACGGTTACATCAAAAGGTGTGATAATATCAGCGAAGAAAGAAGCAGAAAAAAAGATAGATAAAGTGAAGTCGAACGGTGATGAAGAAGAAGATGAAGAAAACAAAGAGGTAGAAGGAATAAAATAACATCTTGGCAGGAGAGAGATGAAGGACATTCACAAATCACAAGAGAGGATTGACTAATAAAATGCAACCATCAAAAGTGTACAGTCAAAACATTGTTCTTCGATCTGAGTGAAGGTCAGGTCGAGCGATCAGGTCGAGCGAGCGATCATTTGTCACCGATCGTTCAACAATCGACATTTTAGCTTCCATTCAATTTTAAAAGCATGCGCGTTAAAAAATCTTTCAAGTTGTCTCCAAGACAAAACTACGGTATCCGAAAAGTGCAAGAAAATCTATGAAAAGTGACGGGAAATCTATGAAACGTGGCGGAGAATCTATGAATTTTGTCCTGGAGAATCAATAATTTTGCCAGTGATAACATCTACCATTATGATACTTCGCTTGCCGTAAAAGTCTACAACGCTTTCCTCTCGAAAAGCACTTCAAACTATATTTTCTAGTACGGGCACCAATTCGTTAACTTTGAGCAGTTACATTTACCTCAAATTACCAGCGAATTCAGCTTCTTCTGGAGGTGATGGACACGTGATAGGAGCTACTCCAGCGCTAGAAGAGTTAAAAATGGCAATAAATTTAGGTTCCCAGGTTCAAGCCATTTCGCCTTACGTGTTAATGGATTATCGCCAAATACCACTAGTAATTTATTTGTATCTCGGGAAAAATGTTTTTACCGATTAACTACTCTGTGAGTTGCTCTATCTGTGCACCACAGAGATCCGTGCACCACAGTTGAGTTCATTGATGGCTTTTGTACGTTCAAAGTTCGCTTAGAGCGTGGCTAAAACTTATTGTCAATGATTAAGCCATCCATCGTAGCATGTGTGGAAATATTTTTATCGTTTTTTTGCTTTTGATCGTTTGAAAATGATGTTTTTAATTAAATAGAAAACGTGTTGTAGGAGTTACGACAGCTCCTTATGTTGAGAAGGACTAGATTCTTTAACCAATAAATAAATAGCCTCTGTTTACAATTTCAGTGCTACAAGACATTCTATTGGTGTCGTGCCCATGCTCCTGACTTAACAGCAAAAATAAAATGTTTTAAACGATTCAAGAAATGTGTGACTTACCAATGTCCGGAATCGAAACGCGTAAGAAGTCCACTTTAATTCATGTCCACCTTGATGAGAAAGAGATAGAGGTTGTGAGAGCAAGGGATCTGGGTAAAAGGTTGGGAGGGGGGTATTTCACTTGGTTTCTATGCCTCTTTGTTGTTTGTTTTATTTTTTGTTTTGTTTTATTTTTCAGTGCAACAAAGAATTACGAGACTGTAGTTTATTTACTTCGACCAATAGGGAACGACATAACTGCTTCCTTATATGGAAGGAATGCATTCAAGCTTATTGTCCAATGAACATCTGAAGTAACAAATAACAATGGATTTGATTGACAGATCGAACGTTTAGTTTTCCAACTTATTGGAACTATGTCGATCGACAAAAATGTGAATTTAATCAAAGAATCGAATCATAATCATCATTAGTTGTCAGTTGTCAGTTGCTTATATGTCAAAACTGCACCAGTATCGAAAACCTTTGTTCGCATAAACAAATTGCTTATAAACAATCATCACCTCTTTACGTATTTAAACAGATAGATCTTTTCATAAATAACGTTGGAGCAGCCAAAGCCTCATATTCAAAATGGCTTCTCAGAGTTATTTAAGAAACAACCTATGTTCCGTTTCGAAAAATACATACAGTAATTGCCAACCTCGTCTCCAGGGTTTCTTTCCGCTTCTTTTCCGCCGTCCGTATATCGAAAAGGCAAGAGACCCTGGGTTCCAGGTTGAATATTTGCCTCATTTTAAAGCTTAATGGTTATATGACGTTTCCACTGTTCTCCAAAAACACAATACACCTTTCCCGAATTCATGTTTATAGGCCTGATTCAGTTGTCCATACGGGCCTCGTTTTGATGCATTACATTGTTTCACAGTAATTATTAAATTATATATTTTGCTCATTAGCAAATCCTAATGGGACAATTTTCGTTAGTTTTCAACACAGAAACGAGGTCCGTGTGGACAATTGAGATGATATGAGAAAAAAACTCACAGGAAAATATATAACCAGAGGTTCTTTTATGGTGGTTCATTACGTTATAATAATGAAGATTACGATAGATTCCCGAGACTTTTTAAACATTTCCGGCCACTTTCCATAGTTTTTCTTGCACTTCTCGGCCACCGTATATTTCACTATAGGGTTTCGACAGTTTTTCAAATCAAACTTTAAAACGAAAATAATCAATATTTGCATTTTAAATTTTCCTTTGATAAATATGACCTCAAAACTTCTGCATAGGCGTATTCAGGGTCAGTCAAAAAAAGTGAAGGAGTCCAACGTTATGATATTTTTTTTCAGTCTTAAGTGTCGATTAGGTTACTTGCACGTTTTCCTTTTCTACTTTAAATGACTAAACTCTCCTCCACAAATTTTGACTCTAGCTACGCCTCCGCTCTGCTTTTTATTATAATCAAAAATTTACTTTTTACATAATTGTTGTTGTTAATGTTTTCTCCCTGATTCTATTGTTACTTTAATTAAGCACTTCCTTTCTTGCTCTGACAAACCAGGGATGTGGGATCTCCCTTACACATCCCTGGACAAACAAGTCAAAATTCGAGGGAAAAAATGAACTCAGGATAGGTTTATTAAGCCAGATTTACATCATCAAATCTTCTTATTAAGCCAGATTTACACCATCAAGCCTTTTTATTAAGCCACATTTACACCATCAAACCTTCTTAAAGATCATCTACTTATGAATTCTTATTACAATCTAATGACCCCATTCCTATTAATACAAAAAAACTTGCAATTGATAATTTGCAGAACAAATAGGTCTTTATCATATAGTTCATTTCAATAACATTAGATATTTCATAGCTAATCATCGAGACATTTATATCAAAACACTCCATACCTTATCGGGGAAATATAAATCGGGGGAAAAGCAAATCGGGGGGAAAATTTAGTCTCTTGCAAAAATATAAGCCATTTTCCCCGATTCTCCACGATTTCGTCATAACGGAATCATC